>JAVFBW010138625.1:0-13130 GCA_034783835.1 Mopalia ciliata | reverse complement strand
TACTGCTGGCGATTCGGTGCCTAACTCTGAGGGTCGTGGGTTCGATTCCCGGACGGGTTTCATCCTACAAAATTTTCTGAACAGGTATATGTTCTAACTAAGAAAGTGTGATTCCAAAATAACGAAAATACAATACATCATATAGTTCATCAGTCGTTGCGAAAACAAGAATGGTCATGCACACACGGCGCACAATGTGAACACGTAGACAAGCGCCAATAGTTATTAGTACCCTGCAAACAAAACTCATACATCGCCATATAGACTTACGTTTATTGGTGCCTCTTTATATTGCTATTGTCAATTAGCGATTGACTGTGCATATCTATACATTACTTATATCAGCTTGGTTGAGTTTTGATGGGATAGAAAGTTTATTGAAAGGAAATGCCAACGGTTACAGCGGACGTAAATCACTGTCACTCAAATGATTGGTCAATATGAAGCTCTACCGTGAGTCTATTATAGTGTTACTGGATCGTAATTGGAGTGTGTTTAATGTCCCATTAATCATACGCTAACGTTATACGAGGATGTGACCAGCATTAACCCTGAAACTGCATGCATTTAAGTAACATATACTTCTTCGTCTGTCCTTGCGAAAAGCAGGAAACCCCTGTGATTTAGGTTTATAATAATACATGATTGAAGGAGTCCTAACAGATTCAATATACACATGTGTTCAACTATATTAGTCAAACAATAAGCCAAACATTAAATGTTTAAATACAGCTTGCTTTCTGAGCAGGTAAACTTTCAGATCGCGTGTGCACAACCGTCTCAAACTTCAATGACTCTCTCCGCAAAAAGAGTTTCTGCCAGAAAAGACTGAAAATTCTTATATTAAAAAATATACTGACATAGATCTCCGAACATAGTACATCAAGCTTTATCGTTGGTGAAAGCCAACATAGTCGTTCCATTTAATGACTACTACTTGAACAGTCACGTTATGAAAAACTGGTGGTTTATTGTGTAAATCTGAAAAAAATATTAAGCAAAAGTCACATAAATATATATTTTTTTTTTTTGTCTCACACAAAGCACATATATTTTACGGGGGTGGGGGGGGGGGGTGCTGGGGTGTAACGACGATTCAAATATTTTATTGTTGATTGTCTTTCTCAAAATAACGAAAATAATGTTGATGTTCTAGATAAACGCCCATAAAAAAATAGATCAAAATCTCGAGTTGTTATTGGTATCACATACAAGTATAAATGCATTAATTATGTAACTATGTGTCTGTTGTTTGAAATAAAAGATAGATAACCCCTGTATCGTAGACTTTCCTGATTTGAAAAAGTTATCCATGCGAGTTTTATTTTCGATGGGCGCCATATAATGGATAATATGTCCTACATTTGCATTTTCTGTGCACACATGATTGATAGGATCGGTTCACGTAAATTCCGCCACAATACGACTGAAAAAAAATATATAAAGAATGCATTACACGACACAATGCACGGATTACAACAGTATTTGAATCCCCCGGTCGTTTGTAATCCCACGAGGGTTTAGAAAGACATGTAGAATTGCCACAAGGCGATTTAATGCTACAATTCACAATGAAGTATTCCTACATTCCTATTCACCCATACGCATTACGTCAGGTTCAAGATGATTATGGGCTGGTAAATTGTTTCGCGGACAGAAAATAGATCAATTATTAACAGTTTTAAAATCTAAAAGTGGAACCCAGGGGAATTTGAAACAATTTTGCTGTCTTTGAAGACAATATATCAATTCTACCAATGGTAATATTTGTCGACATAAATAATTTAACGTGTTCGTTCTTCGCTCTGCAAATTGTTCTACTCAAACGCTTTTTTCTCAGATACCCAGAAAGAGTCCATTTTTATTTTGTTTGTATGGATACCTATTTAACAAATAATTCAATACAAAGGTTTAATGACAGGTATTAAATAAATCAATAAGATTTGTTTGGTATCTCATTGGTCATACGTATTGAAATATGTTTTCAGCATTTACAGGCCGCTGGTTGAAGTCTCCATTCTCTATACTTGTCCCTTCTTTAAGGGTGTATGTCTTTACATTCTCCAAATGAAAAAACAATATGTCAAAATGTTTATTTCTTTTTGGAAAATCAATGTGCATCCATTATGCCGCTACGTCTCAGATTTATTGGCAGTAACCGGACGGCGTCAAGAAATTGGGATGTGTTTCTATGGTGTTATTTCCATGCTAGTCTCGATAACTAAAGCCAGCATTGAGAAACAGATACTGCGGGTCTGTATCAAATACACAGTTTTACTCGCAAGAGGCCTTTACGCTTTCCTTGCATAGCATGGGATGTCAGGCAAAAAGTCAATACTCCGATCGCCCAGATCTGTTCGGAAACCCAAAATAGAAGCTCCAGATAGCTGTTTACACAAACATATTGTTAGATCCTGTAATTTTGCCAGTGACCAAATTCAAAGATCTTCGCCAGTTAAACATCTCAGGGTCTGATGGTTTTTTTAACCCTCGTGCTACCTTGTAGTAACATCTATATACAATGATTATAATATAACCATGCAAGTAGTTAACAGACTTATGCTGACATATAATGGCTATAGAAGTATATACTTATCATAGTTTCAATGAAATTGTAGCAATCTTACTACCTTCAAACAGCCTTGTTTTTGTGTCTCTGCTATGCCGTGATACATTATTCTCAAGCACTATTTAACAATAATCAGCAGTATTTATAGTAATTATTGACAAGACATATTACATAACATGTATCACTCCTAGACACAATGATTACATAATAGCAGTACTCCGCTTAATAAGATTAAGAAATTGAATAAATGTTATTGTTGGTTAAATTCGTTTATGCTTTTTTTTTTGGCAACGAACTAGTGAACTAGAAGTTGAGGTTGGTCCATTAGAAAAACGAAGCTCTAGAGAACATAGAACTGACACAATTAAATATAGCCAGGGTAATGTTCAGCAAAGCCAGCTTAGCCTTTTTTTTTTTTTCTTTTTTTTTAATTTCTTCTTTTTTTTTTTAATTCCAACATTCATTCAAATCATTGTTTTAAGGAGTAATATTGTTTTTGTGTTAAAAATACCATACATGGCAGAATAATTTACATATGCATTCAGTATTGGACGCCATGACGACATAAACAAACTTACGCTAATATCGCTTTGTAAAACCGGTCCCATATAAAGGTCTTGCTGGACCCCTTGGGCTGTAATGAACCAAATTTTTGTTATCGCTTGGATTAAAAGTTACGTATTCAAACTATATGTTGGTGAAAAACATTATTTGAAATTCTTATTACAAAAAGTTCAATTTGAGCCTATAATTTAGTTTTCCAATGATCATATAGTCAAGTCACAAAACTGTAATTGTCTTTTTCTGGCAGATCATTTTTAACAGACTATATTTTCCAAGGCGTATTTCTAAAAAGAACTATTCGCGTAAGAAACTTCAAATATGTGCCAAATTCAAAGAGAACAATGCGATCTAGTAAACGGTGCCTCATTTTGAAGTTCGCCTTGTATTTTACATTTTTATTAGACTTTCCAAGGTGGGATAGACAAATAAATCTATTGGGATCAGTCTTATAAAAGTTTTTTAAAAAATGAGACACCGCTTAATTAATCAAGGACTATTCTACTCGGTCAACTACTTTATTAAGTCTTATCGTTATTGAACTTCCAGAAAAAATACAGTCTATTTTTTCTGTTGACATTTACTCATTTTGCAATATTTTCCAAAAAAGAAACGCAACATCACAAACTAAATTTAAAACATGAATTCTTCCAAACATTTGAAACATGACAACATGATCATGTTATAATGTAAATGTCCGATAATTGAATTTATATAAGACTATCCAAATGAATTATAAAGTTATATACACAGTTTTACACTTCCTACTCTCTGATACAGTTTCGATTATCAACATATTGAACATTTGAACCTCTCTAGTTAAACCAAGCACTACACAATGAAACGCACATGAACAAACTCAATACATTGACATGAAAACATGAACAAACTCAATACACTGCCAGGAAACACATGAACAAACTCAATACGCTGATGTAAAGTACATGAAAAAACAGAATATCCTGATGTAAAACACATGAACACACTCAACACACTGACATAAAAACATCAACAAACCCAATACACTGATGTAAAGAACGTAAACAAACTAAATACACTGTCACAAAGCATATAAATAAGCTCAATACCCCGACAGGTAGCACGTCAAGAAACTCAAGACACTGACAGGAAGCACATCAAGAAACTCATGACACCGACAAAGAAGCACGTCAAGAAACTCAAGACACCGACAAGAAGCACGTCAAGAAACTGAAGACACGGACAAGAAGCACGACAAGAAACTCAAGACATCGACAGGAAGCACATCAAGAAACTCAAGACACCAACAAAGAAGCAGTCAAGAAACTCAAGACACCCACAAGAAGCACGTCAAGAAACTCAAGACACCGACAAGAAGCACGTCAAGAAACTGAAGACACCGACAAGAAGCACGTCAAGAAACTCAAGACACCGACAAGAAGCACGTCAAGAAACCCAAGACACCGACAAGAAGCAGGTCAAGAAACTCAAGACACCGACAAGAAGCAGGTCAAGAAACTCAAAACACCGACAGGAAGCACGTCAAGAAACTCAAGAACACTCTAATCTTCCCACAGTGTGTTTTTACATTTCACATATAAACTGCTGTAAATTAACTACTTGTATATCTGAATCGTCTTTTTATGCAGAATAATAAAAAGCAAATTTGTTTTCTAAAACTTACAGAAACAAATATTTTGCAACTTTTTTCAAATTGCTACTTCTTTTATCCTATTTATGTCAACTGTTCATTATACATCAACGCGTAATACATTATATGAATCAAAAAACAGCCATTCAGTTTTTTCCTATTTGCAATATTGTGTTAAAGGTCAAATATCGAAAAAATTGACTCAAAATAGTGAAATTTCAAATACTTATAACTATATCTAAAAAACTAAAAAAAAGATATTCAAATCTGAATAACTGTTGTTTTTTTTTAGTTTTATATGTTGAGATTAAATGTGCACAAAATCAGTTCTGTAAGTATTATAACAGCCAAGTACGGTGCACTGAAAAATGAAGGCAGAGAAAACAGTTAGAATGTATTTCGGATCTATTTTTTACGACATGTTTACCTCTTTCATGGGCGATTCTTTGAAGTAATTCAATCTTTTTTTTTTCACAATTTTTTTGATGATATCGAGTATCGAGTTTCGCAAACAAAAATGTATATATAATGTTAAATATACCAGTTTTTCTATCAAATTGACCAGAGCTGGCCGTGTCTTCCATTGAAGCTGTGATCTTTCTCTTAATAGTCGTAGAACGAGAATGATTACGTAAATCCCCCACTCCACCCTCCCCCCTAACTAAACTGGCCGATTATTGGGGTCGGGATCCCGGTTCCTTAAATCCGGATCAGTGCGAAGCGTTATAAGACGTTCCTTTTGAAGACTAAGGGCGGACACTCGCACCTTTTTGGCGGACACGGAGAAAGTAGTCCTCCTTTCATGTTTTATCTGCTGGGTTTCCTTTACCGGGACTAAGGGATTCCAAGTCCCACCAACCCTTGGGCTTGGGTGGACATAGGTTGCAGGACGGACCCCAGTAAAGAATGGAACTGGGACGACTCTGTGGTTGAAACCCCGTCTCGTGGACCATCCCTAATCCCCGTAGCCCCAGATTGATGTTCTAGCCGTATAAGTAGGGCCTCCACTCGATCCAATCCTCCACTAAGAGCACAATCAGGGGAACCTATAGACAACGTCACTATGAAGCCGGTTTCTTCCAAGTCCCGGAGAAACCGGGGACTGACGTCAAGAGCGCCACTTAGAGCTGACAGGGTGAAGCGAGAGCTACCCCCCTGCATGTCAAAAATGACTCGGGCTTTGGTCTCATCGACTTCGGGCAATTGCCCCAAGGTCAAGAGATCTGCATAACGCAGGTCTATGGGAGAATTTGAGTCCGACGCCACAGCCATAGTACAAGTACAATACCAGTTTCATTATGTATTCGGACAAAGGGACCGGACAGGACAATCGACTCATTCCATAACATATGAAAACGCTATATTGCGTCATTAATTACTACCACCTTAAAACAATGTTATTTAATAGTGGACAATCCAATAAGAAAAAAAATAACAGACCTGAAAAAATAAGTTTAATACTTCAATAAGGAATAATCCAGAGAGAAAAAACGGTCCGGGGTAAACGTACATTTCGTATTTTCTTGACGGCTTATCGCTATCGAATACGTGACTAAACTCGATATTACCAAATGCATCTGAACAAACATCAAGCACAAAGATCACCAGGAAGATGAGTATTGCCACGGACAAAAGAGATGGTCAAATAACAAACTATAAGTGAGCCAATTACCTCCGTCAACTATTCCGGTTAACCACATGGCAGCAAATAGGAAGTCATTCCACAAGTCTAACGGATTAAAGACTTTCAAGCAGGACACACCAATTTGAAAGGTCACTTTAGGGAAGGACACAAGGTGACCACGTCTAGACAGATACTATTTGACTATAATTGTTTAAAAGTGTAGAGCTGAGAGTCGTGGCCATGATTGTTAGAATTGTCCTGGTCCATACCATCGAGCTCAACTTGTAACGAGTCAATAAACTGCAGTCTAGATCTGAGAGGAAATAAAAATAAAGGACCGACGCCCTGCTTGCTTCCTGATTAGTTTCGATTTGAACCCTCGTCATCAGGAACAAAATTTGTTCACGTGTCAGATTAATGCTAGAGACACAAGTGCATATTTCTAAATCGTTTTGTCGAAACATATTTCTAAACAGCTAGAAATATGTTATAACATGTGGAAATCTGATTATCAAATTATCAAAAATGCTATTTCTAATCGCGCCACCTAATAACATTAACTTATTATAAATGGTGCATGTGAGATACACAAGTTACGATGGGGTATAATTAGCTCACCCTAATGCTTCCTTTTTTTCTTGGACCGATACCTTACTGTCCTATAGAAGCCCTCAGACGATCTATTACAGCATTTTCCTCCCAAAAATACTTCCTGGTTACATCTGCACCAAAATGAGATTGATCTTATAATCAGATCCACAAAAAAACAAAAGATCACTCATGATCCTGGACAGAGTCTTCACATCGAATCATTTTAGAGCTATTAGATGGTAGGCGAGCGTGAATGTGATTTTAGGTGGCATTATGTGTATTCCATCGGGAGAACAGTAATATTAAGTCGACGACGTAATCAAGTCAGGAAGCAAGATTTCCGTCTGCCACTGTTTTTATTTCTGCGCGAGATCTAGACTGCAGTGGTGTGGTAAATTCTGACATCAATGGCACGTATGAAAACCATTGAACCTGATAACAGGATATATCTGTTGCTAGTGGAGCCCTGCCAAGGACATATTCTGGATCAAATATTGCTATACTGAGTGTACCAAAAGTAACAGTAAAGTTCATCTCACTAGTTGCATTCACCGTCCGAAGGATTATCAGTATAAGACAACAATATCAACAGAACGAGGAGTTGACACGTTAAATCCCAAAGAATATTCCGATATAAGTAGCCTTGCCCGGGGAACATCATTTTCGCACTTGTCCAGGCATTAAAACAACATTTGTTGATTGTAGTCCCACAGCAATCACTGTTGCAGTCACGGTCATATCAGTATAATATCAGTATAATATCAGTATCATATCAGTATAATATCAGTATCAGTATCATATCAGTATAATATCAGTATAATATCAGTATATCAGTATAATATCAGTATCATATCATTATCAGTATCATATCAGTATAATATCAGTATCATATCAGTATCAGTATGATCAGTATAATATCAGTATCATATCAGTATAATATCAGTATGATATCAGTATGATATCAGTATCATATCATTATCAGTATCATATCAGTATAATATCAGCATCATATCAGTATCAGTATCATATCAGTATAATATCAGCATCATATCAGTATCATATCAGTATAATATCAGTATATATCAGTATCATATCAGTACCAGTATCATATCAGTATAATATCAGTATAATATCAGTATCATATCAGTATCATATCAGTATCATATCAGTATCATATCAGTACCAGTATCGTATTGTTCTATTAGATGGTATATCAGAAAATGACAACATGTGACCGTAATTGTTCTATTAGATGTTATATCAGAAAAAGATAACCTGTAACCGTAATTGTTCAATTAGATGGTTTATCAGAAAATGCTAACCTGTAACCGTAATTGTTCTATTAGATGGTTTATCAGAAAATGATAACCTGTAACCGTAATTGTTCTATTAGATGGTTTATCAGAAAACGATAACAAATTGAGATTAAGACCATTATCTTTGTTAATGCATATTTAATTAAATAACGTCCTGAAAGCATTATCGTTGACCATTGCAGCTAGATATACATTTAAAAATATATATATTCCTTATGCATAATATGACACTTTATTAAAACGTATTGTGAAAGCAGCACACGCCCACAACTGGTATTAAGAAAGCAGCACACGCCCATAGCTGGTATTGAGAAAGCAGCACACGCCCACAGCTGCATTCCAGTCCGGATCCTCTTAGATGCATGGCAATGCCTAGCATACCGATAGAGCTGCCTTGAAATGCCACTAAGTGTCTCCACAATTCAGATATTACAGAGAATCCGCACTTATCCACAAGTAATAGCCCTACAAGGAGAACTCAGCATTTTATTCACATGATCTATGACTTTGACTGTGCAATTCTCTTCAAATAAAAGCAAAAGGTCTGTCTACTAAAACGCTGTGGAAACCACTAATTTTGTCCCAACGGTATGGAATTGTTTAAACTCATCGCTTTTAATGCATCTTCTAATGTATTTTGTAGACTGAAGGATCGCGCTGATGTGTACAAATAAGTGTGATACGAATATCCATACCCAGTCAATTTTATTCAACAACGTAAATGTTTTCAGACACACTTAAAAAAAAATTGTATTTAACAAGATGACAAAACTTCAACTATGTTTAAAACAAAGCCAATGACAACAGTTTTTTTTTTACATAAGTGAATAAGTACACGGAAGCCATTACCTACAGACTTATCCCTTGCAGCCTAATACACAACGGATTGGTAACACGAATATAATATCATATATATCGTGTTTACTGTGGTTTAATGATATAACCAGAAACACCATTGTACACAATATGTCTCTCCGATATAACAGGTATTCGACATTCTTATGGAAACTTCCCTTATAATCACTGGTTGTACCGTGTGTTCACTGTAAGTAATTCCCCTTTAATCTGTTACCATTGTAGCATGTGTTCACAATAATTACTTTCCTTTTAATATGCCCTCATTCTACCGTGTGTTCACAGTAAGTACTTCTCCCTTAATCTGTACTCTTTATACCGTGTGTTCACAGTAAGTACTTCTCCTTTAATCTGTACTCTTTGTACCGTGTGTTCACAGTAAGTACTTCCCCTTTAATCTGTATTCATGATACAGTGTTCAAAATAAGTACTTTCACTTTAATGTTTTCCCATTGTACCTTGTGTTCACGGAACTTTACTACTTCACTTTTAATCTGGTCTCGTTTTACCATGTGTTCACAATAAGTACTTCCCCTTGAATCTGTACTTATTGTACCGTGTGTTCACAGTAAGTACTTCCCCTTCAATCTGTACTTATTGCACGGTGTGTTTACAGTAACTACTTTCCCTTTAATCTGATCTCATTGTACTGTATATTCACAGTATGTACTTCTGCTTTAATCTGTTCTCATTGTAATGTATATTCACAGTAAGTACTTCAGCTTTGTTCTGTTCTCATTTGACCGTGTGTTCACAATAAGTACTTCAGATTTAATTTGTTTTCATTGTACCGTATGTTCACAATAAGTACTTCAGCTTTAATCTGTTCTCATTTTACCGTGTGTTCACAATAAGTACTTCAGCTTTAATCTGTTCTCATTGTACCTTGTGTTCACAATAAGTACTTCAGCTTTAATCTGTTTTCATTGTACGGTGTGTTCACAATACGTACTTCAGCTTTATTCTGCTCTCATTTTACCATGTGTTCACAATAAGTACTTCAGCTTTAATCTGTTCTCATTCTACCGTGTTTTCACAATAAGTACTTCAGCTTTAATCTGTTTTCATTGTACCGTGTGTTCACAATAAGTACTTCAGCTTTAATCTGTTCTCATTGTACCGTGTGTTCACAATAAGTACTTCAGCTTTAATCTGTTTTAATTGTACCGTGTGTTCACAATAAGTACTTCCATTTTAATCTTTTCTCTTTGTACGTTGTGTTCACAGAAATTACCTCCCCTTTAATATGTTGCTATTGAACCGTGTGTTCACAGTAAGTGTTCCCCGTTTATTATGTTCTCATTGTACCGTGTGTTCACAATAATTAATTTCCCCCTTCATCTGTACTCAGTGTTATGTGCATGTGTCTGTTGGGGCCACTTTTTGCAATATATGCCAGCAACGATATATTGGCTCGCAACGTTTAGTCTACTTTCCTTTGTAGTTCTCTGGCTTGTTATACTGTTTAGGCTATACCAGATAAATTTGATTCATTCATAAGTTAAGAGTTGAAAAGAATATTGGAAATTCGGTATAATGTAACAAATAATGTTAGTGACTTTCGACCGAATGGCATTTTATGCACTGGTCAGTCAGCCACGAAAAGTTATATGGACAGAAGCGAAACTGAGGTCCATATAACTGTTATTGTGGGTGACTGACCAGTCAATAAATTGTCCTATGCCCCCAGTCCACTATATTTTTTATTTAATATATCGTAATTGTTACGCGTGTTCACAATAATAACATCTCTATTAACGAATCCTCGTTGTACCGTGTGATCACAATAAGTACTACACATTAATCTTTTATCATTGTAGAGCGTGAGCAGTCCAAAAAATATTTTTTTAAATCGATTTTTATTTGGAGTAATATTGAAAATAATTGCCGAATGCCTGGCTTTCGTTGTTTGCCTTCATTGATCTCTTGCTGGGCCACTTTGTTGATTTTGAATAAGTCCATTATAACAATAAAAGCATCAAAAACATTTACAAATCATTACTATTAAGCCAATCTACATTTGTTGTCAAACCAGGAGGTAGTCCTATGTAATATCTTTATTGTGAAGTACTGGTATTTCAAAGTAATAAACATTTACTTTATTCTTCATTTGGACCACACCACAACTTATGACTAAAAGAAACACACTGGAGAGCCTATCCTGCTCCTGTAACCTCACTAATGTCCAATACACTGTCAACGACTTTTTAAAAAAATTTTATCGTCAATTTTGCGGAGAACTATTAATCTGTCAGTAACATCCCTCAAGTTTATCTACATCAATGCTTGCCGAATTGAACTGAATGGCAAGCATCCCTTTCTGCCACATTCGACAACAACGTTAGTGTTTTGACCACATCAACCACTGTCCTATATCCATAAGAAACCTTTTCATGAAACAAAAACTGTGTCACTAGTTTAGGCCTTTGAAGAAAGGAAAAACACATTTGGTACACATGTTTATAACATTGTCAGGTCATTTGTGCATTCTGTATTTGGTTTCGTTTACACAGGGCTTGTTTGCAAAATATTGCTAAATTCCTTAAAACAGATTCGAATCTTGTAGGCATCAAGATAGCAATGCGATGTATTGTAAACATTTTCAGGTGAAAAGTTATTTATTAACATTTCATATATAAGACAGATCATCACAAAATGATGCTGGTCTTCAATATTATCAGGGTTACAAATTTTACATTGTCTTTGGTCTTTGGCAGACTAGGTGTCGTATCTATTACTATTAAGACAAGCAAGCCAATGTTTGATTTGATTTGATTTGATTTGATATTTATTCACCATAATATATATAATGTTAAAGGAACAATTTATAAATACATGTAGCATGGCGGGAATAAAGCCCAAAGAGGGCTTGTTCTATCCCAAAATATATATGAAAACATAACTTAAATTGTTGAAACGTTTGTTTAGCCAGTTAATATATGGTAGCTAGTATTTATTTATTAATGGAATTTTTTTAATAAAATGAGAAGTAGCCAGGATGAATATGGAGTTGTCACAGTGGAATGGATTGGAGTAAGTATAATTTTAATTTTGATTTGAAAAGTGATGTTGATTCAATGGTTCGAATATGTAACGGAAGCCGATGACTCTACTCATTGCAAGGTTATAGAAGGATAACTCCTAGTTCAGAATCCCTTGCGTTTTTACCCAGTTCTTTGACAAATGTTTGTTTGTTTGATTGACTGGGGTTAAACATCGTGCTCAAGGGTATTTGCCGCTTCACACTGTTCCGTGCCTAATTACGGAGGAAAACCGGGAAGAAACCTCGTAAAAACCACCCCGAGCCACGTGACATCGTGTGACCTACTCATTTACTTGAGGGTCGACAGACGGACTCGATCCCAGCACATCGAAGAAGGTTTTAGAAAGCGCACTAAGCCACGGCCCCCTTTGACAAAGGGGTTTTATCTGTAGGCCTTTTTATACCGTTATTTCCCTCCTATGCCCCTCCCATGTCGGTGAGCTAGACCACAAATAATTTAAACAAAATCACACGATAAAAGACAAGCAAAGGGCGCAAAACGTGATGGAATAAGACCTATTGAACAGTATTCTTCTAAGTGTGCACGTTAATTTGTTCGATTGGGGTTTAACCTAGTACTTAAGGTTATTTCAGTCATAGTGATACGGCACTGGCACTGTGCCATTCCAACGTTAGAAGGAAACCTAACTTGATTCCACTGGTAAGCAAGTCAATCACAATATATTATTCAAAGACATTGGTTTCTTGTTGCACCCTTAGCTGTGAGCGCACCAGGGCAACATGAAGCTCACTCCTTGTCACCGCCACCATTGCTCCTCGAAAGGAATCTGCAGTTTATTTCAACCACCAACACTGAGAATGAATTGATTGATTGATGTTTGCGAAACATAAATGTTAGTTTGATTGGTGTTTAACGTGGTACTCAAGGGTATTTCACTTATATGACGACAGGCACAAATACAGGACATCACTAACAAATC
>JAVFBW010138614.1:0-13131 GCA_034783835.1 Mopalia ciliata | reverse complement strand
ACGGACGGACGGACGGACGGACGGACCACGGAGAGTGATGAGAATAGCCCACAGTCAGAATGACTGTGGGCTAAAAAACATTACAGCTGAGGAATTTCCACAAAGATCTGAAGAAACACTGACCCTATTAAATGGCTTGTAGTGGGAAAGCTTATTCAATTGGTGCAATAATGTACTGCCATGTCCCACCTGCTACCTTTAATTACTATTCTCATATAAGTTATTATAAATACATTACCTCAAACAGAAAAGATATACTGATATTGTCATATAAAATAATTTAAAATCCATTCTTCAGATTAAAAGGATTGAGGTCTCTCTGGAATACACTGCTTATGACTTATTTACAGAATAAGCAAACATATATATATTTTTTTTTTTTTTTTTTAGCATGGAGAGGGGTGGGGTTTTATATAAAGCAGATACCCTTAACATCTTATCCCTGAATCGAACAATGATTAAAAACATGTCTTATTTAATTTGGGTTTAACGCCATATTTAAGGTTATTTCACTCACATGATGGCAAGCCAGCTAAAATGTTAACCCACTCTAGACACCACTCGCAACAAAGACAAGACAGGACAATACAGGGACATCATAAAAGGACATCCCAAACATATCAACTTCATGTACTTTGAAATCTGTAAATGAATAATGACCAAAAATGGGTCCTTTTTCTGAATAAATTACAGATTTGAATCCCAGAATTACAGGCATAACATTTTCTATTACTTCTTGAGAACAAATGCCATGAGAGAGGTTTTGTTATTTGGCAATTCATATTTACTTTACTTCTATTTCGAAAATATATGGAATACTTTATATAGTCATTTGAACACAAATTTGTTGACAGTTCAAGAAATATTTGGCACCTTCAAAAATGCAGACGAAACAATCATGTAAGCTGCAAAAATAAACAATGATAGTAGAAGTGCAACCAATATATTGGTATAAACATATGTTAGTAAAAAACAAAACAAAATGCACACAAAGACTAGCGGATCTGAAGCATACCTCAGCCAGGGATACACAGAGTGTAAGTAAACAGTATAGGTATAAATCATGCCAAGCTGCAGTCCAAATACGTCCTCACTTTAGAGCAGAGACAGTGCATTCTGATTCTACAGTTTCATATGTAACAACACCGAGCAACAACAAGACTCATGCAGAGCGCACCTGCAGATTTTTGGGCGGGACTGGATCGCACTCGACTTGTGGGTGTTGATGCACTGCTAGCGCTTCTTCTGAACTCTGATGAGCTTTTCTGAGCACTGGGTATTTGTCTGGTCTCTCCAGTTTTCCGTGGCGTCTGTAATCCAGAATTAGCTGACCGTGTGAGCGGAGGGCGTGGAGACGATGTCTTCACTGGCATAGAGTTTGCTTTCTGGAGGCCTGGGGTTTTCTTCTGTAACTTACTCGGTGCTGACTTAGGCTTAGAATCTTTTGTTTGGGATTTAGGTAATAGACTAGCTTTAGGTGTTTCTTGAGGACTTGCTTTTGGGATATCTTTTTTCTCATCGTTTACACACGTTTCTTTGTTAACTGCTATTATCTCTGTTGGTTTGCTGTCATCTGTAACTGTTTCAGCGCAAACTGGTTCTGCAGTGGCCTCACTACTGATAACCTCCTTGACCTCTGTGATGATGCCACCTTCACCCTCTGGAGTAATATTATCATAAGGGACGCTATCTACGATAGGCAGATCCACTGACGTACCAGCTTCACCAACATTCTCCCTATTGTAATGGTCATTTTCTATATTATTATCTCTGTATCCATTGGGACTAGGGGATGTGTCTGTCACATGGTCTGCAGATAATCCATTCTGTTCAGCTGGCATACTCGTTTCAAAAGGATTAGTGGATTCTGTTTCAGCGCTCAGAGAAACAACCTCAATATCCTGTTCCACTGTGTTCTGTTCCATGATGTTCTCTGTACATGTTTCAGACAAAAATGGGTTGGTGTCGACTAGCGGAGAAGTTTCCAAGTTTGTCAGGTTATTGTCTGCCTCAAATGGGTTAAGACTAGCCAGTTCTGAAGCGTCTCCAAAGAAGCTTGTCTGCATGATATCCCCACCCTGGGGGGCAGCCTGGATAGGCTCCGATTCCTCATCTGGGTAGCTCATGGGCTCCTGTACACTATCCTCCGGTAAAAATGGATTATTTGCTGGTTCTGATGCTTCAGTGGGCATATTTGCTGCTCCACCATCAAAGTCAATAAGTACACCTTCCCCAGGGCTAGATACATCAGTCCCTTCAGCCTTGACCTCACATTCTGAATGCAAAGGGTCAAAATCGGTTGTGATGATCTGGTCGTTGAAGGATTCGGGCTGCTCTGGTGACAATACCTCAGGTTCTCTAGGCTGAGAAGATAAACTTAATAAGTCATCGCTGTAGCTTCCACCATTGACTGCCTTCTCAAAACCGTTTAATTCATGGATTATACTCGAGGTATTCATGGAGTTCTTTGTAGATTCTTGTATGGTTGTAACTGACTGAACATCTTCTAAAGGGTCCTCCATGATTAACTCTTCTTCTGCAAATGAAGGTTATGTGAGAGAGAACAAAACAATTGTAAATAACAATATTTGTTAGTGTGTCAAAGGCAAAAGTATTATAAAATTCATCAACATAAAATAGATTCTTTGAAGCGAAAATATTCCTACCGTCATTATATCTGCAACAAGAAGAAACTCAACTCAAATTGTATGTAAATGGAAATTAAAGTGAGGAAGCATTAATAACATAACTAAATTGACATCTACATTAACATGGTGTATGCATTGATCTTTTATGAAAATTTCTTTATCGACATGTTCACCCAATTGTCAACCATTGGTTGACATGATTTACAGTCATAGTGAAATTGAGAAGTGGAAAATTATATTAACTTATTGATTTATATTGTTATTATAATTATATAACTGGTGTTACTTTACACTTGCCCATGACAAACAAAAATTATGCTGGACAAAAAAACCTGTGCTTTTATCTTTTCCGACATAACCTAAGAATCGGCCCTCTAAAATTCTGTGAGACGACCTAACATTTGCATTTTCCCCAGGTTTTCTGAGTTTTTAAAAAACTAAATGTACCTTTGTGAAAAATAAAGCAAAATTGCTTTAAAATACAATCCTCATTGATAATCAGATGGCAAAATTTGTCCAAATCAGTAAAAAAGAGCAAATTTAGATTAAGGCCGCAAACAATTTGGGAAACCTGTAAACGAGCCTCCTTTATAATTAAGTTGGAATAACCATGGAGTGACCCCTTTCTGTACATTCTCCACAACAGCACAGGCCTGGACAGGGCAACTTCAGCTTTTAGTTGCCCTGAATGTCAAACGATTTTTACTTCATAAGTTGTTTTTTAAAATTATTGAGGACTTGGATTTTGAACAGGGTATTTAACCAGGTGTTCAAATGTTCTTGGTGGTGTCCAACTCTTCAGAAAGTTAAACCACTGTATATAGTACCTGTGATATGACAGCCAGCATGTGTGTTAGGACAATCAATGGGTTCAACAACAATGGATTGACAGGAAGGTCAAGGCCAAAACAAAGGTCAAATCAGGTTTCATGCATGTTTTCAGTAATACATATGAATAACCATAGCGACATAGGGTAAATCATACTTATGACTAGAAAATCTTAATTTAAACAGATAGACTAGAGTTCAGTGAATGTTAAGCTATGAAGACAATGATCATCACTCATTACCATATAATTAAATGACAATAATATTTAAATATTCAACATAAGTTGTCCTGACACCAGCTGTAAAAATCAAAATGGGGTGATTATAAATGAATGACTGAATGAATAAAGAAAACTAAATCAGTTCAGTTTGATGGATTTCAAGATTTTGTAGCAGATATAATAATCCCTTCCTGACCTTTAATTTTTAGTGTAGTCTGGACAGCTTTTTACAGGATTTTAATAGATATTCATGCATCAATTAACCTTTACCTCCACCAAAGCCAAACCAAAAACAATAAATTTCCTTTTCCATCTCGCACTTTAATCTAACCCTTAAGACTTCAATCATACATATTGACTCAAATTTTTTTATTCTTTTCCCCTCGGCTATAGCCTATGTTTAGTTAACTTGCTATCTTCATAACAGTTAGTGTACTTGCTTGCTTGCTTGATTGGTGTTTAATGCCATACTGGATGGTATTTATTTATAGGACCATACTGTACAGTAGCCTTATTATCAACCCAGATATCAAATGTGATTAATTAACCCTCCACGTGTTAAGTTAAGATAGTACAGACATGCTTGAAGCTTCTGACCTTAGAGAGAGGGTCAGTTAATTCAATATTTTATTCAATCAATATATTTTTTAACATAAGATTTTATTTATCCTGCCTTCCCTTTCGTATCTCATTGAGACAAAAAAAGTCTCTTAATTTGTTACAACATTATATCAATATACATGTACATGATTGTGTGTAGGTAAGCAAATTTTTCTCTCTTCATTTCAAGAGCTTATTCAGACACCCATCCTAGTGGACACCCTGAAGTGAACAATTGCCCCATTTGGACACCTTGTTTTAAGAAACTTTAACATGCAGGAGATAGGAAACTAAATTGGACACCCAGTTATTTGAAAAGTGGAGCAAAATAACCATTTTGGACACCACACTTTTGATTTCTGGCTTAGCCCCTGCTTCATTTATGAAATATATGGGTGTTATTTTCTCATAGGATAAATATAATAAAAATATAACAATTAATAATTTTAACAAAAGCTTGGCATCATTATCAATTTTAGTTTAGGATAGTTTTATATACATGTGTATGAAATATTTGTTTACAAATAAAACAGCCAATAAGACTGATGTTGCAACTGTGCTGTATAAGACTGATCAGTCAACCATGACAGTGGTTGTCAGATATCACCTGCCCCGTGTATACATAATAGACACAAGAACTGTAATTACACAGATCTGTCCTTGCAGATTAAAGTCGGACAAAGAATCGCCCCAACAATGAAACACTGTACCACTATTCCTATCATGTAAACAATGTAGCATTCTTTATGAAAATTTAAAGTTTAACAGGAAATTTATATAATTTGGATAACTATGTATGGCTTAAGCACATTATATGTTTAAGTAGGTGAGATGATATCTATTTGTGTTGTTTTTTTTATAATATATTGGCAAAGTGTTCTGCAGATGAAAATCAACTGGGCTATCATTCCAGTATGAGAAAAAATAAAATGGCTGCTGTTATTTCAAAGATTGTAACATTTGTCTCTGTATGCTTGAAGCTAATATTAGTTTGGGTATTTAGTCAACAAGTAATATATACCAGTGAAAATATCACTAACCAGTACTAAGTGATGGTGATGACTCAGTGGAAGGCACAAATTATGCTCATGTCATTTACTATTTCCAGGCACTCTACTATATAGAATAGAATTATCCCTCCCAAAATGTCTACCACAATCTATTAGTGTTACAACCTATAGAATAACCTCATGATGTTAACCCAGCTATCCCATATAAAAGTTGTTTTAGATATTCAGACTGCTATTTGTATTTTTTTTAAAAACAAATGCATGTATGTCTACAAATCTTTTGAGAAAATATCAGTTTTATATCTTTAGAAATACTAACCAAAAACTAAATAGGCAATTTTGAAACATGAAAACATACCCGGATCTTGGACGCCATTTGTAGTAACATCAGCCATTTCAGAAAACGGGAGACGACGTAAGACGGTGTGTTTTTGGTAAATCACAAACCCTCTATCCACAGTCTTTTGTTTTTGTCCTCAATGTGCAGTATTTCTCTTGTGTAAGCAATGTGGCTACACAGTTGGTGTTTTGACACAAAGCTCTCTGAAGGATTCTGCCTTCTGAAAATATTGAATAGGAAAAGCAGAGGCTAGAGTACAATGGATGTGAGGTTGGCAGCTATAGGACTGGGCTGGAGAAGAAATCAATAACAAGAGCAGGGAGGCTGGGATAAATACAGTGGCAGCTCGACCAAATCTAGATCACCAGCGGTTGAGTATCAGCAGCAGCAGGAGCCATCTAGTCAGGACATTACTGAATTATTCATCAGTCAGCTGAGCTACATAATAACACAGCGTCATCGGTTCATCAACATAATACAGCCCGCCTGACCAGAGGAACCTCAATGACAGGGGTGAAACAAGGTGACAGACTGGGAGACAATGATACTACCTTTTAACAGCTCAGTGACCTTCTGACAAATTCTCAGTCAGCCTGGCCAGACAATGGCCATGGTCAGCAGAGTAAATGGCACACATAAATTAGTCCCCATTATCGTATTAAATGAGTCATTATACAAATGCATGATTACAATTACATACAGTATAATGAACTTGTGTAATAAAATACACCAGAACATACATTTAATTATCAACTAAAAGTCTAACCATGAAATTAATTTGTCCTGAACATGATAATAAATTAAACAATTTGTTAAAACAAAATCTTCAGTACACTTCATGACAAAGCATTTATATCTTTGTTAAATTTTCATTCATACTAGTTTTGGTGCACTAAAAATATAAAACAGGATTTTGCCATATTGCTTACATTTTCATTAATATTTGTTAAATAGACACAAAGATCTACACAAAACATTACATTATTAAGCACACTAATAATGTAAACTCTTCCAAATTTAGATAAGTAATCATTTTTAATCCCTCAAGGAACTCAAACTCAATGGAGTTACTGCCCTTTATCTAATGGCGTCATAGGCGCACCAAATATATAATAAATATCATTAAACAAGTTTAAGAATATTATAATTAAATATAATAATTTGTAATAAAAAATAATACATTATTCACTATCTTGACGTTTACTCGAATAAATCAATTGTTTCTCCTTTACATTTTATGTATTTATGATAAAAGTGGGGTCAAATCCAGTGTCTTAGAATATTGTAAATGTCATTGTATCAGCATAGACACTTATTAAACACTGATTGGACAAAAAACTTTCATACAGCAACACATATCTTTCATTAACTCTTTGCATCCGGTAAGCTGCTGACAACGGCTACATTTTAGCCTTTTTAGATTGAGAAAGTATTCCTAATGAAGAAAATATATACTTTTCTATACCTATGACTCTTTTAAAAAGTTATGGCCATATTACTCTACAAAAGCAATTTTTTTTACATTTTCTACAAGGATATTCCATCTAAATACATGTAGATCCACATGTGAAAAACATTTTCTGGAGGAAAAGAGTTAATAAGGAGCAAGATAATAAAAAGTATATTTTGCTACAAAGACAGTCATATAAAATCAATTAAATGAATGAGACTTAAGATAAAACTCAAACATCTTAGAAAGCCATATTTGTTTGAGGGTTTGATTCTGTCATAATGGGCCTATAAGGGGATTGATTGATTGGTGTTTTACTCTGCTCTTTACCTGTAAGGAGGAATGAAAATCCCTGGCATCAATGAAAAGATGCATATCAATATTAGGATCATCAACATGCAGAATATTTTCCAGCCCACTTTAATTTTAGTACGCTAAAGTACACGAAGATGAACATCCTGAGTATGTTAATACGAATTAAATTCCTTCAATATTACAACATTAGGTGATTCAGCAGTATATGCCAGACATCTTTACTAAATGTTAACTGAAGCCTAGCTGTGACAGATGGGTAATCTCTCAGAATGTTCATAATACTTAACACTTTCTTTATTAGTAAAAGATCAGTTATCACAGAAAATAAATAAAAATAAACATATAATATTATTAATACCTGGTACATAAATGTTTTAAAAACTGACCTCACTATCTTATTTGTTTGTTTGATTGTTAGATTGGAATTAAATGCTGTTCTTTATTTTATATCAGTCATATGGCACAGGGTACCTGCCCAATGGGTTATGGAACACCATTGACAAGAAACAAAGACAAGACAGGACAAATACAGGATGTAGTATAAAGACATCAATCACAAACAGATCAGCCTCATGTTGCCCCTTAGCTCTTTGGGCGCAACAACAACAGGAAGCTCTCTTCCAACCTTCTGTCCATTTTCTGACAACACTGTGAACGTTATTACAAACTGCATGTATATTGCCTGAATTCAACAAATCATATGGAAAAGTTGATCACTAAAATGACAATGAGTGAGGTATTGATGGTAATATATATTACCCAGTTTACAATGACAGGTGATGCTCACAAAGTTACAGCCCAATATGTGAAACAGCTGTGAGGTCAACCAGGTGTTCCTTAAACAGTAGTAACACCTGTTTAGCTAACCTTGTAAGGTTCATATGTTACCCAACAAAATGTGAAGTTAATACAATATATTAATAAACAATAATTAATTTGAGAATTTTATTTTCAAATACATTAAATAATTTATCAAACAAAAGATATCAAACACAAAAAAGACATTAAACAAGGAACATGTCACAATACATGACAGCAAATATGACATAAATTCGAACATAAAACAAGAAATGAAATAAAACATGGCATCATACAAGACAGTATGAAAGACATAAAAGAAGAAACGTTTTAAATAAGACACAAACAAGACTTCACATTGGAGGAGAGTAATCACTAAAGCTCACCTAATTAAAGACTTAGGTACATTGTTTTCAGATCTGGTAGATTGTCCAATTTAACATTATGATATTAGAATTCACTCTTCTAGATAATAAAAATTCTCTCCTTAAAAAAACCAGGTGAGGGATTTTCAGCTCTCCTGTTTATATCAAACATGAAGCCCTGACTAAGCAAGACTCTTTACAAAACTTCAAATAAAACGTCAAACAAATCATAAAACAAGAAACAAAACAAGACATGAAACAAGAGACCAAACAAAATCTTCACCAAACAAAATCTTCACCAAACAAGATTCAAAACAGTAATTTGGCTGAGTGGTCCAACTGGTCGACCTTTACAAATAAGGGATATGGCACTGTTCTCTGAATTTTTGTCTTGTTTGTTAGATTCATACTTAAGGTGACTTCAATCCCATGACACTGTGCTGGCCCAATCGGTGAAGGAAACCACCCTTGATGCTTAAGGAAACAAACAAAGATAATATGAGACAATTACAGGATGCAATACCAAGACCCCACGCTCTTTTTGTTGTGTCAGTCTTCCAAAATGCAGTCTGCTACAGAAATACTGCTAATATTCACTCTGCCAACAATTAAAAATGAATTTCTTTGAGAAATTAATAAATTACTTTTGATTTATTCAGATAACCTTATTGGTTAGCTTGTTCAAGTGAAAGTCATCTAAAATAGAAATCCATAAAATTATAATTAGATTTACGGTACTTTTTAAATGTTTATGTTAGTCTCTTTGTACAAGATACAAGTGTATATAATATGAAAGCAGTTAAAACTTGTCATTTTAAATTCAGTCAACAATGCCATTGTGTTTCATGAAAGAGAATAATGTAAACACCATACACTTGGCCCCCTCTCACAGCATATTTCATGTTTATTGTGGATCACTAGGTAGCCATAACTCAAGTGTAATAGGTGACCAGGTGAAATGCATGGAGTTTGGTAGTCAGAAGCCAACGTTTAGCTTTAATATACAACAATGTGCAGCAAGAACACACGGCCTGGGTTTGAATGAAGTTATGTTACATTTATTTAGCAATGGTTAATTCAGTGCAAACTGTAGAGAATTATTCTTATATGGCTCTCCATACACAGTCCAAAGTAGTCTTAAACTAAGAACAGTAACCAAATGCTGTATGCCACCTGCCAGCAACAACAAACAACTACTAGGATTTTGGTTATAATTTGGAATGAATTATTGAATTTGTAAAACAAAAATGTAGGCTATGTTTTATATTTATTTTGGCGTTTCAGAAAGATTTAAAGCTAAAGTACATTTTATTGTGATGACTGTAAAAGCACTTAACTTATCTTTAATATTTTATGTGTATCATACAAGCTTACCTGAAAATTGTAATGCTATAACATTTGCATCATTAACCATTTACAGATCAAACTTTAGAATCGCAGTAAAACAGCAGTTATTATTAAGAAGGGAGAATATGTTAACTATAAACATAAAACACATGTACCATATGAGAATGGGTGGAATCTAGAAGCTTGGTAGTGCATTATACAAGACAAGAATAAGGAACCTGTTTCTTTGTTGATTTATGCAGCATAATCAAAGATATTCCACATACTATGTAAATATAAACTGGTGCGGGTCTTTGGCTGATAACAGGTGTGTGGGTGTTCACTCACTGGAAACTCACACTACTCTTAAATACCTGCAGTTATACAATTATTTCAACTTTGTATGTGAATAAATGTATAAGCTGGTAAAGTAGATATTTCACAATTAATTTAAGGGTGATAATACAGGTACAAGGCGAATGCAGCCTGAGCAAGGCACAGCTGGGGATTAAAACATTACAGTAATTTCCCTGGGGAGAGGTCATGTCTTCACACCCTGGGTTACATGATGTATTATAGTGACGATAGACTACCCCTCCCCACACTCACATATACTATAAACATTGTAGTATTAATAATTAGGGTTAAGCACATGTTAATATTAACCACCTGTTAAAATATCACTGATTATTGATGCACATACAAAAATTAGATCACCATAGACTTTAAACCATCCAGAAATGTATACTAACACAATTGACTGGTTTGCTGTTAACGAGACATAATTTGTAACAGACCATGCGTGACCTGTATGGACTTCTTCTCATTCACTCTTTATCCTTGCTCTGCTTAATGTTACACAAGTTTGAAATAAATCCAGCATTTTTTTAATAAAATTATTTTAAAATGACAGGTAAAAATTTAATTTATCAAGTGAGCATGATGCAAAATAGAATAGGCTAGCTGTCCTGGTCTTCTTTTTTTTAGAACTATTTACAAACTTATCCTGATATAAACAAACTACAGAGTAAGAAATCCTCACCTGATAAGCATCATAAATCAACTTTACTATTAAAATTATGTCAGATCTTAAAATGATGACTTGTCGGTTGTGCTTCAAATAACAATCGTATAAACACTTATCAAATTGTATGAAGACTCACCACTTATTAAACAGTAGTTTGAAGTAGAAATTCTTTCTCTCAGGCCCAAATGTCAAGTGTATTATATACACATATCGATAACTTCTGGATAGTGGATACAAGAAGGTAAGTCAAAATCTAAAAAGCATTTGTCCAAAAGATGAGTTAGTGGGTTCTATAAATAGGTCTCAGCAGGAAGAGAGATGAAGGATAAAAACCCCATACCTGTTCAAATCTCGTTAAAAGTAACTCAGTAAGTCAGTATATGGACAGGTCAAATCACACACCTGATAACTAACTCCTCAAAGCAAATTCTCATTAAAACTCACAATGAAGTGAACTTCTAAAGTTGTAAGTCTAGTTTATGAGAATGCTTACAACAATAAAACACACAATAAATAACCCATCACCAAAGTGATGAAAAAATATTGTATTTAATCTTCAATTTTCACCAGGATTCAGTTACTATGTATAATGTGGTAACTGGCTTAAATCTTGAAGTTTCTTCTGAATCAACCCATCAACACCCTCATTTAATCTTGAGCCCATGCCATTTGTTCTGTACTGATTGCACCAAAGACAATTGCTCCTCCGATATTTGCTCTTCAAAACATGTACTCTGTCGACAACTGTTCCTGTGACATTAATGCTACCAAAAATTACTCTAACAACTAGTACTCTGGTGATAAGTGCTCTGATGACAAGTGCTCCAATGACAAGCGGAGCAATGACAAGTGCTCCAATGACAAGTGTAAATGTAGCTACTAGTATGTTGTTTTCAAAATTCTCACATTCTGGCCATTTAATACATTGGAAATTAAAATTTTTTGGAAATTTTTAACTTACCCATAGACCAACTTAAACTGAATTATTATTAATTTACCAAGTTCCTTCACAACTTACTGTAAATAAACTTACCTCACTGTGTTGTTAGTAAAATACTCAGGTATTGGAATAACCAAACGAGTGGATAGAGCAAGTAGTTAGTTCACTTTAATAGACAGTTAATATTTCCAGTAGTGCTCCTTCAGAAGTCATGCATGATAAGGTTTCAACATAGTTACCTATCAAAGGAATTTAATTTCAGGTAGAAATTCTTTTTGAAGTCAACTTGAAATCCAGGTGACCATAAGTAAACCACACCTGTAATACATGTTGACACAGAACAGCCAGAGAGTGTGTCGATTTTCTAAGACACCTAACAAATAAAATTAGGCCAGTTATGTTAAAGTCGTCTTGTACACATATACAACTCTAATATTCAACTAATAACCTAGCTGAGTCTTTGAAACTCTGCCAAAAAGTCAATTAACTGATCCAACACGAAATACTGGATACTTTTATTCAATAAAGGAATCTTAAAGCAAATAAGAATAGACAAACAAGAGCAGTTATTCTATAAAATCAATTAAGGTTTAATTAATAAAACTTCAGAAACTGAAGTTGTTATAAATTTATAAAATATAGTTCACCAGGTGAATTTCTTTATGATCATTAACAACTAGATCATTTTAATGAAATGTATTTACATTAATATACTGATAATCTTATTTAATCATTTTTTATACTATTTCAGCACCATTTGGGGTGAGACCTGAAAAGCGTAGAGACCTTCGGCATGGTCAACATTAACATTTTGATTTGATCAAATTACTTTAGGAGATACTGGGCATGCAGCGGCCTGCATGATTAACTTTATCAATAGTATTAATAAGGTATTTACGGCTATCAAATCAATACTGTAATCAGAGCATTTTTATGGTCCACTGACGGGGCACTGTATGATGACATCATTAGCTCACTTACAGTACTTGGGGAAATACCATGTTCATACTCAATGAAAACAGTCAGTCCGTCATGTAAGATATGATGTGAATTCCAGTGTCAGGTATAGGGTCAAGTTTTGTTTAGGGTTAGGCTTGTTGTTGTCCTTTAGATTTGTTTGTTTGATTGGTGTCTAACGTCGTACTCAAGGGTATTTCACTTATATGATTGTCCACTTCACACTGTTCACAGCCTTATTACGGTGGAAAACGGAGAGGAAACCTTGTAAAAACCACCCCCACGATTGCCGGAGCCACAACATGT
>JAVFBW010138613.1:0-22683 GCA_034783835.1 Mopalia ciliata | reverse complement strand
TATAAAATGCATATATTTCATTGTTACAAAATAATAATATCTTATTGTCTTGCTTGAAACCTTGGTCGATTTTCGGAACACCCGTTGTATTCAATCCCCTATGCAGAAGAATATAAATCTGTTCCATATGTATTTATATGTTTGTGGAAAGCTTGAATACTTAGGATTACATATATGTGAGCGTGGTGAAAATCCAATTATTGTTTCTAACTATATTGCAATATGAGTGAATGTCAACAGAAAAATATAGACTTCCTTTTTTTTCATTGTCTAAGTGTAATAACGAGAAGACAAAATAAATTAGTTGAGTAAAATAGTCCTTGAACTAGTAAACGGTGTGTCATTTTTTTTTTTAAATTTTGATTAGAACGTTCCCAATTGTTTTTTGTCTATCACACCTTGGAGTCTTTTAAAAATATAAAATACAAATTTCAGAAACATTTTTAAAAATTAAGGACAGACTTCTAAAAAACGAGACACCATTTACTGGATCGCATTGTGCATTTTACAGTGGTACAAATTTGAAGTTTCTAACCTAAATAGTTTTCTAGAAATGCATTGGAATTACTGCTTAAAATGAAGTGCCAGAAATGGGCTACTCAAGTCTTGCGACTTGAATATATGATCATGGGAAAACTAAAGTATAGACTCCAATTTAACTAAAATTTAAGATAAAGTTCCGATACCTTAGTTTTAATCTAAGCGATAAAAACAATTTGGTTCATTTTGAGCTCAAGGGGTCCAGCAAGACCTCAAGACACATTAAAGTCCGTGTCCCCCGATTTCCAACCTGCAAAACTTTCAAAACTGGAATCTTTTTAAACTAAGAAAGTGTTATCCCAAAATAACGAAAGTACTATTATGTTCAGCCGAAAAAGAAATATGTGGTTATATGTTTAACCTGTATATTAAGCAATATTTTCTACCATCGGCTGTCTGGGGATTTCGGATACAGTTTTAGTTGAACTAACATATGTCTATATCATTTTGACAATAATAGATTTTGTGGTTGGATGGAAAATATATTCTTCTTTCTAAGCATTTGAGACAGAGCGAAATACAGCAGACCTCACATTACTATGCAGAAATCTTTATCACCTCTTTTTGGCCCACAGGGAACTAGTCGGTCCTCTGTATCGAATGTCACTCATTAAATTGGCTCTGCAGGCATAGTCATTTCAGTTGTAGAATGAGATTCAACTGTAACCGTGTTCCGTCCTCCCTTCGCGGGAAAGAGTTTCTGGCCATACGATTGACTGCAATTGTACTTGTTCCCTGGTCCTGGTTCATTATATATTTGTAATTTGACAGCCAACGCTCGTATTTTCGGTAATTTACAGAATGTCAGTATAAAACGTGGCCCTTGGTCGGTATTCATAAAGCTATTTACGTATTTCTAAAAGTTAAAGTTAACTAAAAGAAAGATTAAAAGTGAAATTAATAAAATATCAATTTAGTTATTTCACATTTAATTTTTTTCAGGATCAAATGAAAGGCTGAAATTTGGCTAAATATTTCTTAACTTAAAGGAATACTTAAGTAGCTATATGAATACGACCCTTGGTTAACGGCGAAGTCGTCTATACGGAATGTGTTTGGGGATGGTTCAAATCAAAGCGGGTCTCTACAACAGAAATCACCAAAACTGACACATCCTGATGGCGAGGGACTGTCAGTCAGAAATATAGTCCAGGTATCATAAACGCCTATATTCTAGGTGAAGTATGCCAATGTGTAGGCTATTGTACCATCCCAAGGGATGATACAAGTCGAATCTACCAAGCTTAACTGAATAAAATACTTCATTGGGAGCTGAAAATATTTCATCCTTAAGTGCTTTTAGACGGATTTATTCAATATTTTCACAGATATTCAATTTGGAAACGTTCACATGTTTTTTTTTTTTTAATTAAATGGCTCCCGTAAAGGGTCGATCAGCGAAACTCACATGACAAAGTATGTTAATTGAAAGACATCAATCCAAACCGAAATTGCAAGCACTATAAGTTGTGGTTTGTATTTGATACGACTTTTTGATGTATTTATAAACTTTTTCAGATACATTTTGAAATAATTCTTCAGCTAATTGGATGTTTTAAAGATTCTCTTAAAAATCAAAGTTCGTGCTGTGTCCAAAAAATCCTACTGATTGTTAACATTTGAGTCGTCAAGTCATGGAGATTACAATCTCTGTCTGCAGTTTATACAACAACAACCCTTACTCAATTGTGTTTTCATACTCCGAAGACGCGTATTTATTTTGTCATATTTGTGTTTTTTAAGTTCTTTTTAATTCCACAAACATATCACATTTAATAGCATGATATACATAAGCCTACATACCTTACAATATGAGATACTAAATTGAACAGTAGACAAAGAATATTAGTTCAATATGTTAACCAATCCATCCAAATATGATTAAATTTTTGTCCTATCATTTTAGGAGCAGTAACATTCAATTAAAGTTCTAATCTTGACTGGAAGTCCTTGACATAGTTTTATGTATACGTAATAACGCGACAATGATAATATACAGTTTATTGATTCAAATGAATCACCTGATTCCATTTATTCCAAACATGAATTCAATATTTGGTAGTGTAGATAGTTTATTGGTAATTATACCAGCCCTCAACCAGATGCCAATTTATACGTCGTAGTTAAAAGTGAAATTGGCCGCTATTTTTTTCTTTCAAATATTGCTTAAGCTTATCTCCCTTTGGTAAGCCAGCGTTCTATTATTTATAAGCGATTACTTTGATATCCTATATTTATTGACCTAACAAATGTGCCGATATCGCCATATAAAAATTTATAAAACACCACAGCGAGCCACTCTGAGCATGGACTTTTATATCATAGAATTTTGTAATCAGTTATCTCCCCTTGTGACCTTTTTCTCTGACGATCTGTCAAAGTCATAGTAAATCGTATTTAAAATTGAATGTATCTCAGCCTTATTTTCGACATAACGCTACATGTAAAAATTTCTAACTCCTCGCAATATCTCAAATTGATTATTCACAATGCTTCCGTTGAAATAAACCTGTGTCATAACGAATCCACTCGCCGAATCCATATTCATAGCCACAGGTACCAAAATACCTAACTGGTTAAAAATTTATTTCGTATTTTACGTAGACGAGTACTTGTCTCCTTTAATGACTCCAGCATTGGTCCATTTTGGTCGAAAAAACGTGACAAAGCGGGTGTTTTCGAATGGACAAAGACTCTCATCGGTCGGCTGATGTCACTCATTAAATTACTATGTTAGGCAAATCTTACCTTCTTCCGTTGTCTATTGACGGTATGATCCACTGGATCTGATCGAATCTGAGGCAATCCGATAACTTTGACATTCGGTCATCTTGACAAATCTACCCAATCAACAGACTGAAATGCGTCACGTGACTCAATTTCGAAAATGCAATAGCGGACAGGATATGGCTGTATCGTCAATAAAGCGTAAGACTGCATTGATGATACCTGTATCTAATTTTAGGTGAATTATGAGGCAGCTCGTCAATACGGCGGTGTATTTGTATGTCTCGACAAAACCAATTATAAGTATTTAGGCCTAGTTAGCAAGAGCGACGCACTGAAACAGAGGCGTTATACCTCACTTTCTATAGCATATTGCTAAAAGCTCTAGATTGATAAAACGTAAATTAGAACTGATAAAAGGTAGATAGTCTGTAATGCATCCTTTCAGTGAAAGTCGCTGTGGCGCTTTCTTCATGAGTCTGACGAGACGACCGGAAATACGAATTGCCAAAGACTGGCCAAAAACTCATAGTTCATTTTTCGTCTGCGGGTTGTCTATAGTCAGTGTAACAGTACATTGTAAGGCAAGTCTCCTGAAATAAAATGCATAATATCCTTTCCAGTGATCTTAATTTAAGATATATAAGAAAAAAATACTACAGATAATAAAGGGTGCTTCCCGTCTCTGCTGAGTGTATATTATCTCGCTATACAGGGTTATCAGCGCCTCGTTCTGGTTGCTCCACTTTCTCATTTTCATAGGATTTCCGGTAGATAGCATTCTTGTAATGAAGTTTTGTTCGGAATGATTATGTATATTATATGTGACAGACAAGCTCGGTTATTCTAAATTATTTTCTTTTACGGTTTGTGTATTTTTAACAATTTTAAAGAATTGCTTAATGAGGAAACGCTTGTGATTTAACTCCCTAGGGTATCTGTATATGAGTAGTTGTTTGGATTACACACGTTAACAAGACATTACCAGGGCAGATTTAGTGTTTGATTGATAGGAATACCTGTGTTAAGCAGACTATATCACATAAGGATGTCCGACTATACCTACACCAGAACGCGGCTACAGTAACACTCGTCCTGTACACCTCAACCTGAAACAACGATTCGATTGGTCACTTTCTACACGTAACATAAGTCTCGTTCTGGGAAGTGTAACGCTATTGTTTAGGCGACAACTCAATAATTCCACTTTATACCGCCTCAACTAGCTTTCATTAACTTGAATAAAAGTTATGCAGATTAGAATAATGTCAGATCTGCCCGCAATAAAAATAATTATTTAATATTGATTTATTAGGGGTAATAGTTTAATAATAAGGAGGGTGGTAAAAGGGATGTTCATGAGCCCATGAATATTCTCACTTGAACCATTTTGCCATTATGAGCTTTTTCAAGATAATATCAAATTCTTATTTTTGTGTTGGATGCGGACGATGGATCCTCGCATATTGTGTGTTTTTGTGTTTACTGGTAACAAAAGGTATGTGGATGGGATCTGTAGTCTGGCTGTGTGAGAGGAAGGGCACAAACTCCAGGTGACTCATCTTATGATACCTAATTTAATTTTTAATCTCGGTGAGTTGAAGCCCTTGTGTAAATCTCTGGACAGAGCAATAACCGAGAACAACCTAGATCTACCGGGGCGGTGTAGAATTGAACTGGCGTCTTCCCATCCAATTGGATGATTTTCGCCCAATCTTATATCTACCCAATTGATTTCTAAAATATATACACCCTCTGACTAATGGCGGTGTGAATAACGTATAGTCATACCGGTTCTGGTGTGTAAAAGACTTTCGACCTTATCGTTCAACACCAATCAATCAATTTTCAAGAAATTTGACGACATTTGATAATCTGACTACCAAGACATTTTAAAATAAAGCTCCTGAAAAAAAAACTACTTCCTCCGAATGGACCGCCCGAAGGGCTTACTGTGGATTGCAGTGAAAATTCCATACGTTCCCCACTTGTATACCCGACTTTCCCGTTTCGTTCTTGTGACAAAATGTTAGCGTTACGTGAAGCATCAAACTTTACACACTGTGAACATAAAAAAAATGTAAATTAAAAAAATAATTTAGCATCAATGTGAGTGTAATTCGTTTCTGTAGCCGCCCAGGCTGCACCTCTTCATTGGCTATATTACGAATTGAATCGATTTTACTCGGATGGACTTCTCACTCATATACTCTCCGAGTTTTATATTAAACTCAATGACTAAGCAAATAAGCCTTCAAGTCTAAAATAATAACACTGACATCGTGCATGTAAAGAGGATTTTTACTGCGATGTATCACTTTTATTCTATATAAATCATTTAATAGAAAGTTTATAGTGAAGTATATGAGCTTATCGTTTTCAGATATTGGTAGGCCTATATAATGAAATAACTGCCTTACTGTAATCACATTGTCCATTAACAAAAAATATATTAACGCTTCCGGTTAGAAAAAATTCTTCTAAAAGACAAACAAAAATATATTTCAGTTCTCGGAATCAGGAAACATTGCTTGGAATGGTATTCGGCGATGAAAGCAATGTACCCTGATACACGTGTATCGTATATCGGACTATTACGGTACGTGAATTCTACGTGGGACAAAATATATGTTATTTTACGAGGTTATAAATATTAAGGAACTTAACTTCATTGTTTATTGATGAAAAGTCTTCAAATGAAGATAAAGGAAGAGTTTTTGTTATGCCCAAGACTATAAGTGTCTGTACCCGGCATTGTAGCTACTTCGTGACTAGATGATATATTTTCTCTGAAGTAGGTGGTTAGTTAAATTACATCTAATTGAGCATGATCCAACAGTATGAAGTGATAATCTTCGCTGAATCTCTGTCGTCATTTGAAGGCTTTATATGATGGCGTATGGCGTCTGACTTTAGTATACATAAGGCGGTATCACTTAATAACGTGATGATATAATTGAATGATAGGTGTGTCAGAAAGTAGAACCTTTGATCTCTTTACACTTCAAATTTAAAACTTTTAATTTTCCGATAATCTCCGAAATTTCGCGAAGTCTGGGAGCCGGTGAGGAATACCATGTGGTGGAGAATCCTCTGGTGTTACTCCACCCTGCCTGACTATTCGTAACTCGACCACACGTCCAGCATCGAGCCAATCAGAGCATTCATTACAGAAGTGAGACAGGCTCTATTGAGAACATAGCGTGGGAGTCTCCAACTAATCAACTTATTCTTTTATATAAACCTTAATCAGAGATTTCGCTGCAATAGTCGCTTCATCAGCAGTCGATCAGCAAACTTTATAGTTAAAGTATAGACAGCAACTCAATGTTCAGATGCGTGTTTAACATCGACTCACACAGACCCAATGTCGAAGTGAGATTGTTTTAATTGGACTAGTTGACCTGAGGAATCGCGTAGCACAGCGGGTAGCTGAGTCGATAGTAAACGGTGCTGGTTTGTCCGAGGCGTCTAAGGTAAGTGAATGGAAAGTATTGTATTCATAGAGTAAAAAATATAGAAAGGACATTTTCGTTTTGATTTCTTTACTGCATCGATTGTTATAATCGCCATATCATTCTAATATAGACATCAGATAACGAGACCACACATATCTGATGCTCGTATTTTATTTATTGGATTATTTTGTCAACAAATCTAGTCAAATAAAATGTTTGCGCAAAGTCTGTGTAGTCCTTCACTTTGTACCGCAAGCTGTTACTAAACGAATGGTTGATCGGTTTCCAGACTTTAAAATAAGAGGTTGTGTTTTGATCATTGATATTGTTACGGTTTGTCCGGCAAATCGGCCACGGATGTATAGCATCGATCACGATGCTCCAATGGGCCGCTAACATTCTATTGTAACAAATATTAACGTTACTCCAATGGGCCGCCAACATTCTATCGCGACAAATATTAACGTTACAGCAAAACAGCCATTCCTCAAGTGAAATTACCTTACATACGTCTGTGATTGTCAAGAATAATCCCCCCAAAAAAACTCAAGACGACATTGTTGAGTAAATAATTGTTTGAGCGTGGCTTTTCGATTTGGTCTGTATTTCCAAGGCTATGGTGCCGGGGGTTGTTTCAACATGTGGCCTACTGTAGCGACTCACTGGTATTATTTCCGGCTGGGACTTATTGTATTGACTAAAGGCATATCTAGAGATTGACTTCAGCACAGAAAGAAGAACTTAGGCAGGGTTAACCTCAGGAAAAATCGTTCAGCATTTAGTAAGACTGATCGCTTTCTGGGCCTAAAAAAACCTCTAAATGGGACTTCTGTATAACCCGAATGAGTTTATCATTAAAGTCCAATATCTAACTGTTCTGTCCTGAAAAACGTCCCGATCAAATGAGTCTCGGTGCATAAACACATCCCAGATGACCTGACTGTAAACCCCTCCGACAAACATCCAGCTCATTTGTCTTTATCTAGTACATTTTTTTTCAGTTAAACTTTGCCATTGGGCTAACGATTGCTGCTCAAGATTAATGGCTATTTTACGAGCTTTGTATTCCACCGATTAAGTTGAGCGAATGGCGCGGTAATTGGTAGGCTCACAATGCACCGAGAAACAAGACTCTTTAAGAAAGTGTACCCACCACCGGCTTAATCAACCAAACAGATTCTTCACCAACTTTAATTAAACATTTATGTTGATTTAGAGACTAATCTTTGACGTTTATTGGAAAATAACGTGGGATCATGTTTAAATGAAATCTAATTGAAATTTACAATATGTTAGCGTGAGAACGGTGTATACTAGTTGTTTATGCGAAGTCCAAAGCCTTACATTTTTAAATTAAGCTTTACGATTGTAGACCGAAATTCAATAAGATTCTTCTTTATACAATTCTTTGCTGAATTTATGTTTAATGCGCAAGGTGTTTCCGTAATTGCAATGTCATATTATATCAAATAAGTAGTGGTGGAAATTGATGAAATGAACAACAATAAGTGGAAACAATACATGTCTTCCACCATCATAAATGTGTGCATTATTGATGAATTAATTTGGTGAAGTTTGTTAACTCGTTAATTTTGGCTGTTAAATAGAGATATGAGTAAGCCTAATGAATATGTTGGAATAGACTGTGTTATGCCACAGTTCGAAAGAGGTAACTGTTTTAACTGACGCTTTACCACCGAGATAACTGATGTTAAGTACTAGGTATAACACTGTGTAAATGTTCTGCTGCTTAGTGCTACAAACATTGAGTAGCTATTACCGCTATCCTAACATTGATTTGATTAAGGCAGACTATCTGTATTGAATTTATGTTTTAAATAAATGTGTCACAGAATGCTAGGGAATCAAAGTTCACTTTAAAAGGAGTGGTTTGTTGATTTGTGTAAGATATTGAATTTATTATTATTTTTATTATTGTTATTATTATTATTGTTATTATTATGTCTTGTGAAGGCTGTATGGTGGAACTGAGCTATCGATTTAACGTGATCACAACGTGCGGTGAGAGATTTTCCAGGTGTCGTGTTATACAAACAACTTCACTCTCTATAAAGAGTTAGAACGGCCATAAAAAATATTGGTAACCTATGCATGAGGGTACTTAAGCGGATGAGGTGGGCGGGAGTATGCGGTCCCAGTTGAATCTCATCAGCACTTGTGGGCGTCCAAAGGCATTCAAAGACACTTCCCTTGACTTTCTAGTATCGACCAGAGTCCGCTTCGTTCTAGTATATATAGGTTACATAATAACTTAGTATGTCATAATACGCATGTTCCGGACCCATTTATCTTTTCTGAACGATAACTTGCCAATCTGCAGGTAGAATGTAATCATCCGAATTACTAGTCAGCCTGTAGGTAGAATGTTATCATCCGAATCACTGTGTGCACGATTACTAGTCAGTCTGTGGGTAGAATGTTATCATCAGAATCACTGTGTGAACGACTACTAGTCAGTCTGTAGGTAGAATGTTATCATCCGAATCACTGTGCGAACGATTACTAGTCAGTCTGTAGGTAGAATGTTATCATCAGAATCACTGTGAACAATTACTAGTCAGTCTGTAGGTAGAATGTTATCATCCGAATCACTGTGTGCATGATTACTAGTCAGTCTGTAGGTAGAATGTTATCATCCGAATCACTGTGTGAACGATTACTAGTCAGTCTGTAGGTAGAATGGTATCATCCGAATCACTGTGTGAACGATTACTAGTCAGTCTGTAGGTAGAATGTTATCATCCGAATCACTCTGTTAACGATTAGTAGTCAGCCTGTAGGTAGAATGTTATCATCCGAATCACTGTCTAAACGATGACTAGTCATGCAGTCTGCAGGTTTGTTTGTTTGATTTGGATTTAACGACATGCTCAAGTTATATATAACGACGGTTGTCCAATTCACACTGTTCCTTGCCTCATTACAGTGGAATATCTTGTGAAAAACTCGTAAAAGCCCAGTTACATAGCGTGACTCACTCATATACCTGATGGTCGACAGACGGACTCGATCCCGTGATTGCACGTCATATAATCGCGTATTAAATTTTATAGCGCCTCGAGCCACAGTCCCTTGTTGCTCCTAGAGCTTATAGGCCACACGAAGCCGATCTTGTTAGATGTCTTTGTAGATCGCCTTTTGATTTGATTGTCCTGTCTTGTCTTTGCAATTGGCGTCAATGATGTTATTTTATCAGCCAGTGGAATGGCAAAAGTCATATGAGTGAAATAACCTTAAGTAGTGCGCCGATCAACGCAATACTATATGAATTATTTTGCGGAAAAGAAAACTATCCTGGTCCTTCATTTCAATACATTAGATCAAATGCTAAATTATAAAATAACTGTAGAAAGATTGAGTCATGGGTCGATCGATAGATTGACAATGTGACCAAGGGCCTTACACTCGATCTGGCCACATTTGGCTGCAATAGGAAAAATACTGGTTATCCAGTAATTGCAGATTTACTGCATTAGGAAGATGCTGTTTTCCGCTTTAAACACGAGACTCGAACATCAGATGTTAACTGGTCCACGTACTTGCCTCTACTAGTGGCAATACCTTAAACGTATAACTTAAATATGATCAAAGATCAAAACAAAAAGTAGACATGGTTTCACATTTAAGATAGGCTTCGTCCAAGTATTAAAAAATCGTTGAACTTTGCGCTACCGTACAATAAATTCAACTCTTGGCTGCTACAGTACATTCAGCTTGTTAACAGGGAAGCAATATGGCGGAGGTCCACTCTGGGGGCTCTCTTGTATGATGACTGATGCGCCGAATGTCATAGTTAAGATTTGATTTCCTCATTTATTTTCTGAGTCACGCTTGCCCTGTTTAGTTTAGATGGCGGATCGCACGAGACTCACATTGCAGACATTGTATACATGTTTGTGGAAGGTTTAAAATTAAACAAGCCGAGAATTTCCGGAAATCCAATCGGACTTTGAAGAATAAAAGCCGTGGATTGATTTCTATTTATCTTCCCAATTAACCGTGTATATTTTAAGCTTACAGCCGTGATGTTGTCGTGCAAACCGCGTATTTATGGACCTAGATTGGGTGTAGGGCTGAGCTGAACGCGCTTACTTGAGTTAATAATAGTTTAATCAAAACACAAAATCGGCTACAATAGCTTGTTAGTTGTTATTTGGGTAAATGTGGTCCAGGCGTAGGATTGTTCTGTTCAGATTGTATTTCTGTTGGTGCAGCTTTTGTGAATTTGTGGTTTCAGTTACATTAGGAGGTTTATTTTTTGTTATCTCTGGACATTATTTAAAGCGCAAGACACTTTGAACATTTAACGTTTATCAAGGGCTTAAGTGATCTTAGTAGTTTTAATTGCGTTTCAGAAGTATAAAATAAACGTAGGATTTTTTTTGTCGTCTCTTGATTTCGTTTTCTATTCGTGGTTTACCTCCAGCTTAATTATTTTAAAAGCCACTGAAAAATAACATAATGGTTTTTTTTTCTGGAACGAACATTAATTTCTGGAACGAACATTAAAAGTAGCTTCCTTGTGACTGACCCTCTCTAAACTCTTGAAAAAACAATTTACAAATGTGTTCTGTTGTCATGTACTGTATATTATGCTGTTTTATACTGAATGTACCTTGTATATTGTCACTACATGTAGTCATTGGCGTGGTTTTGTTCATGAAACGCGAGATTGGCGACGAAACTACCTGCGGCATTGGTACCCTCTTAGCTGAGATAGGTGCAACGAGAAACCCATATGTTCTTGCGTCTATATGTGTTTTATTTTTATACTTGCATTTATTGTTTTGGTCCTGCATATCTTAACTTGTTGCCAATGGTTTGGAGGGTGATTTCTTCTGGATATTGGACAGTCACGCCTTCATATGAGTGAAATAGCTTAAAGTACGGCGTTAAAGCTCAATAAAACAAACAATTTTCGCTAAGGCGATGAACCTTCAGAGCGCGAAACAAGCGTGTATCACTATATGTTAGGATTAGATGATGATTGATATTCGCCTGATGTAGTCTGGCTGTACCGACCGGCTATGTGTCGAATCAACCATCAGTCAATCTGTTAGATTTGACCTTCTCAAGTAAAAAGATCTTATTGCAAAGTCAGTCTTCCTCTATTGATTATTAGGTAGATAGTTGGCACATTCGCCTGGTTATAAATGACTTCTTGTACTGTTTTTAATTACATTCCCACATTGATTTCCTTTTCTTTCCCGTGTGCAATATCTTAGATGTAATGTGGCGATGACGCCCTGACCCCCTACACCACTCTATCAAGTGCCCCGGCTTCTGCAAGCCTGTAGACAGCCTTACGGGTGCTTTACGGTTAACTTGAAATAAGATTGGATAAACAATGACCAATCGGATCTGTAGAGCAGAACCTAAATGAAACCACTTTGTTTTGCAAAAATAGCAATACTGTAAAGGTCACTCGATTCTCTGCTCCAAGCCGTGTTGGAACTGATTCTATGTTCACGACCATCAAGACACGCTTTTCTCGTAAGTTAATTCACAGCTGGCTTTGCTCAAATTTGTTTTGTATTTTTCTGTCAATGTAATACTTAATGGTCTAATCGGAATCAAAGTTACATTGCAGCATATTTTGCGGCCCGCAGCACCTGGCCCAGCGGTAAGATTGTCATACCACTATCCTTCCTCGCTGTGTTGAATCAGAGTACACCGAAGTGCCACGCGATATGACTCCGGCGATTGTGGGGGTAATTTTAAGAGGTTTCCTCGTAGATTTTAGGCAGGATTGAGTGGACAATCCGTGATTATGAAAGTAAAGTAAGCTCACGTATCCTCTAAACCAAATATTTCATTACTTACCTGTTCGGCACTAATTACTGGCAATACAAATTTGACCTGTAAGTGAAAACCCTCCAAAAAACACTTCCGTAAACTTACTGGTCGACTGGAACCATGATGGTCAGTGAAACTACATATACTGGTATAGATATTGTAAAGACAAAAAAGTATCGTAATGCTAAACAAACGTTGTAATAATTCGTATAAATGGAAAAATACTCTTATCTCTAAACTGTGTCGGGTTGAAAACTCTTATTGTGAACACTGCCACCATTTTTGCCTAAATGGATTTTAAAAAATTCTGCTTTGTTTGCTTACTTTGCTTTACGATACTTATCTGAAGATTAACTGGAACCCCAAGTTGTACATTGTTTTCGTTAAATGTGTTTTGCTTTATGACAAGGATTTTCGACAGTGGGTACGTGTATAGTATTGGTTATTGAAAGATTAAAACTCCACCATTTTGGAGCTTTTGGTTAATATTTAAGCTTTAAGAATTCTACGATTTAATTACCACATCCACTTAGTTATGTCCAGCGGTTGTTGAATTGTTGCCCTTTGGTGTTTTCCAGATATAGCAGCCTTTCCCTGGATATGTGGCCATTGGGACATGCTATCCGACTGATCCTTGGGTTAGGATCTGTTTGGATTTTCTGCTTGCCTAACGTTGAGACCAGCACACTGATGCCCCATGTATTTCAGGCTGACTTGTACAAAGCCCGACCAGGAGGACAACCCTGTAGTAACTGTAACAAAAGCACTCACTTGGCTCACATGGACCTGGAGAAAACGATTCAGCTAGAGATGATCAAGACGGATATACTAAGGGCCATTAGGGAGAAGGATGCTGACGTTGACAGTCACTATACACAGTTCTCTCGACCCATCAATCCACAGTTTATAAGGGAAGTGCATGTTCACGAAGAGATCCCGGACAGTTATTTAGTGTCAGATATCGTATCCAAATCCCAACCTCCAGGTATGTTAATATTTATACAATCATATATATTATCTTTTAATAGCCACACCACCGAATCCTGTTGGGATGTAATGATTTAATGTTAGGTCGTCCATTCATTTAACGTGTTTGGGAGCTATGTTTGTTTAACTCTCGATTTCTCAGCCCCGTGAAGTTTGCCAGTAGTTTATTTTATGTTTGGAGCCAACTGGACTTTTGACATAGTAACAACAATTATCATTCAACCTATAACCCTAGCAATCAGCCAGACAAGCTTCTTCATATAAACATTGATAGTACAGTGCTCTGACTGAACATGCTTATTATACAAATGTATAGGATAACTGAGTTGAGGTTGAGGTTTTGTGTGATATGTAAAACTGTTAGCGCATTCGTCCATGTCAAAACATGTTCTAACATTGAAGTATAATATTGCACATACAATTCAACGTTGTCGGGCAATGAAGACAATTCTGGTTGAAAGACACATTTTTACAGCGTTCCTTTAAAACAAATAAATGTTTAGAATATAATGTGACTACCCTCTTCTTCTGTTTCAGATGGAATAAAGGACAAATATGTGATGCAGTTTGATTTAAGCAATGAGACGCTGAGTGACAATGTTGATGTACAGGAAGCTGTATTGCACGTTTTCTTAAAAAAGCGCGGGAAAAAAAGAGTGAAAGTTAATAAGAGAATTACCTTACGGATATCTACTGTCGATAAAAGGGGGAAGCCGAAAAAATTACTCTCTTCGTTAAAGATGAGGTTTACAGAATCGACTTGGGAAAAATTGGGCTTACCGTCAGACTTATTGAAAGATGCCTTAAGACATCCTTCGACTCCTTTAAAATTACATGTGAGATGTAAAAAGTGTAAACGAATAGCCAAACCCATAATGGTGTTAAAGTCACAAAGGAAAAAACGCAAGGGCAGAAAGGGTAAGGCGCTGAAAAGTAGAAGAAGATCAAATCTAAACAACAACAGACCTTTAATAGTAATCCGAAGGAAAATGGTGTCATCGCGATCAAAGCGCCATGCATTGGGGTGCCCGGCACGTCACCCTGAACATAATCACCCGGTGAACACAACAGAACTCACTCAAACTAATAACTGCTGTAAAACTTCCTATTATTTTAATTTTACCACAATTGGATGGGGTGATTGGATAATATCCCCCGAAGGCACAGTTGTGTCATTCTGTGATGGACGCTGCTCTAGTAGAAGAACCTCATCCTTTGTAGAGACAGTGACGCGTCAAAACCCTGTTAGAGGGCGTCGACATAGGAACCGGAAGTGTCAACCGACTCGCACTTCTCCGTTAGTTATTGTATATTTTGACCAAGCATTGAATGTGGTACAAAAGAGGATACGAGATATAACTGTAGCTAGCTGTGGTTGCCGATCGTCTCACTGATATATTCCTTGATGAATTCCATTTATGGTTATCCGATTCATTTGGCCTAAAGAAACAAGAAACCCTGACGCTGCCAGAAAAGGTCTGTGTTGTTAGGCAGATGTGATGCTATGTAATCGTGGCTTTGTTGCGGTCTAACTTGCTATAAACTTCTAACATAATGTCTATGGTTAACATAACATGCTGAATAACTACCGTATGGTCTCGACCAGGTTTTGATGACTTTATATATGTGCTATATACTTATCTCTTAAAGATGATAACTAGACGTTCTGAATCCAACATTTACCAGCTAATTGCTAGATAGGCAAAGCACCCTGCCATAGAAGCGTTGGACAGAAAGGTCATGTCGGTTGCGTGGAGAAATAGCCATCGATGTTAAACTGCCTGATTGAACTAGTCTTAATGCCCAAAAAGAGTAAATTGCAGGTGTAAAACAGGTGTAAGGACAAGTTGCAATACTTTCTCCCTTACATTGTTGTGGGTTGGTTGTTTGGTGATATTGGCGCATGCATCATTATGAACTTGCAATAGTGTCATTAACAGACTGGAAGACATTGGGAATGGTTAACTCGTTCATGGAGAAGTCTTTACATATTTGTATAGCATCATTAAATTCCCAAGAATTATCAAAGTCTATATATATATTTATAGATATTTATCAGGATGTGTTAATACGTGAAGACAAATAGGTCATGCATAATGTAATTAGGTAATTGCGAATAACCCAAACAGATGCATATCAGATTGAGTGAGCTATATTGGGGCTGGTAGTGACTTAAACTTACCCAGAAAGAGAGCCAACCGCTTAACTTGAGTGTTTTCAACAAGGAAATAGACTGTTTAATACAAGCATTACTGTTTCAGTTTTAAACTTGAACACGAAATAAAAACATTATTTAAGTATTTATATTCCTATTGTAGAGATAGGCTAGCAGTCGCGGGTCATAATTATCTAGTTAACTATGGGCATTAAAATGTCGTTTACGAATAGATACGCCCATATACTTGCTCGTCCTTCACAAATGAACAGGAAGATTTCAAATTTCTTAAATATGTATAATAAGTGAACAGAGCATTTTACTTTGTATAACTAACGAATTTAAATTACAAACTGAGATAAATCTTAAAATACATCCACATTTACAATATCAATAGTAAGCGTACTAGTCACTTTAAGACTCAACATCTATGAGTTCAGGCCTCCTTAATCTGGAATATTTTAAAATAATCAATATTTGTATATTTAGAAATGATGCCATGCTTCGGGTTATACAATTTTAATTTTATTTCATATCAAATGACAAGCTGTATTGATTATAGTGAAAATTAGCAAATCAAAGACCTCTGTTTTAGCATGTAGGCTATGCAAAGAGTTCGCGATAAATCGTAAGCTAACGAGAGTGCGTGTGTGTGGGTGTGTGTGAATCGAATTTTTTCGTGGGAACAAATATGAGTATCATTGTGAATTGTGTAATTTTTATTTTTGGACTGGACATAGTTTTTTTTTTCTTGAATAAACTTACATATCAAGTAACTTGAGAAGTTGAGAATATTAACATTCTTTCTGACCAACTTTTCTTTTAAAATTGGAAGTTTTAACCGATACATTACATCCTTGAATTAGTTAATGCTGACGAATTTAAAACTATGTGATTATGTTTCTCACCTAAGAACGTAAGCTCATTCCTCGTTTATGGTTTTTTTTTTTTTAGATTTTGATTCCAATGGATTTACTAACAATCATGTTCTTTTTCTTTAAAAAAAAAACCCCTTTTCAAATCTTATTCAAGATTTGCAACCTCTCTCAAACTACCTTTAAAACAAATCAAACCTACAGCATGTTTAACTTTGTAGAAAAGGCATGGTTATTCTGTCATCATCCCGGGCTCTGTGCTGGAATCACTAGTACAAGTATAAAACAAACGCCAAGCCATTACCATCCTTTTTTATCCTTAATTCGCATTTCACTGACATCACCTCACTTTCAAAAACTATTTCTTTGAACTAAGGAATTATGAACTTCCGCGAGTCCAATTATTGTAACTTTTTCAGATTAATTATTTTTTTCTCCGCCTGGTGATGTATTATCAGCACGAAACAAATGAGCTAATCGTGTATGTGAGCTCTTGTACATTTGTAAGTATTCATGAGATATATAGGCATCATTTATTGTTAATTGACTATGTTCATATTCTTTATGCTATCATAATATAATGTTACTGTGTTCTCAGATTTTACACAACTTTATAGCAGGTGGTTGGGAGGGAACTTCCTATTGCCCCGGTGCTCTAAGAGCTTAGGGGCAACATGAAGCTCATATGTTGTTGCGTCTTTATATTACGTCATGTGATTGCCCTTACTCGTCTTTGTTGTCGGTGACGTCCAGGGTGGTTTCCTGCACCCATTTGGCTGGCACGCCATCATTTGAGTGAAATAACCTTTTTAAAGTATGGTGTTAAACCCCAATCAAATAAACAAATCAATTGTATATACCAAATGTAAGCCACACACAAGAATTTCACAAATATCATTCTTCCAATAGTTAGTAAAATACTACGTTGTCAAGATATATATTGAGGTAAACCCATTACTGACGAGTTACATATTTAACAAAATAATGAATATTCCTTATAATGTGAGCCAGCGTTTAAGCTTGCTGCCCGCTATGTGATTGTGTTATGTGTGAAGTTAGAATCGACATATTTCTATGTGTAGCTGAAATGGACTCGTTTGCATTACACATAGAATTCTGTCGAGTATCTACTATTTTCTTCAGATTTTCCAAGTTGTTGATATGCTGCAATAAAATTGAGCTATTCATCAGAAATACCTGGCTTTGTTTGCCTTTTCATCTGACAATAATACCCATAGTATTAAACGTCCATATGACAATAGATTGATTAATTGGATTGATTGATTGGTGTTTTACGTCGTACTTAAGGGTATTTCACTTATATGACGTCAGTGTATCTCAACAGTAACTGACACTAGGATGTGAAGCGTTTCCATAATTTTAAAAAAATTATTTTTCCCTTGTGCTAAATAGAGACAGCTTTTCTACTCTTCAAACAAACTGCCCTTAGCCGGAGGGCCCATATGGCAATAGAAAAGTACTATTAAACTTCCATAAGACAACAGAAAGGTAGTATTACATTGATTCATATGGAGGCCTTGTGATTGAACAAGATTTCTGAAAAGCCAAAGAAAAGGCATGGATAAAACCAATATCTAAATAAACACAGAAGAAAAGTATAATTGCAAACAATTTCTGAAAAGACTCAGGAAGGTTGTCATTGAAAAATATTTCTGAAAGGACACAGAAACGTTACTGTTGAAAACGATTTCTGAATAAATAAACAAATAAACATTGCGGCAGAAATCGATTCGTATTTAGACACTAAAGCGTTATGACTGAAAGCGGTTTCTAAATATACAGAAAAACGTTATGATAAAAAAACGATATCTGAATAGACACAAAGTAAATATGATTGAAAACAATAACTAATCAGATACAGAAACGTAATGATCGAAAACCATTTTTGAATAGTAGAGAAATGTTATCATTGAAACGATTTCTAAATATACAAAGAACACGTTTTGTTTAAACCGATTTCTGAATAGACGCAGACAAAATATGATTAACAACGATTTTGGGATAGCAGAGAAAAGTTTCCATTGAAAACGATTTCAGAAGACACAGAAACTTTATGATTGAAAACGATTTCTGAATAAACACAAAAACGTCATACAGAAACGATTTATGAATTGACATATAAATATTTTGTTCAACACTGATTTCTTAATCGACGCGGACAAAATGTGATTGAAAACGATTTTTGAATAGCAGGAGAAACGTTACCATTGGAAACGATTTCTGAATAGATTCATAAACGTTATCATTGAGAACGATTTCTGATTAGACACAGAGACGATATAATTGAGAACGATTTCTGAATAGAGACGGAAACGTTATAATTGAGAACAATTTCTGAATAGACACAGAAACGTTGTGTTTAAAACCGATTTCTAACTAGACGCAGACAAAAGATGACTGAAAACGATTTTTGGATAGCAGGGAAACATTTTTTTGAAAACGATTTCCGCACACACAGGCTGGTGTCGTTGGTAACGATTTCTGAATAGAAACGAAAACGTTATGATTGAAAACGAGTTCTGAAGAGGCATATAAACATTTTGTTCAAAACTAAATAAAGGTGAAAAAATATGATTGAAAACGATTTCTGAACAGACACAAAAACGTTATCATTGAGACTGATTTCTGAATAGACACAAAAACGTTATCATTGAGACTGATTTCTGAATGGACACAGACACACTGAGTTTTAAAGTAACATACTAAAATCCGGCCGCTATATATAAGATGAAATATGATCCGTTAATATTCAGGCAAGAACCTACTACCAAACCGGTTGCATACACATATACATTTATTTGGATTTTATCACAATACGATACAAAGTTCGGAGAACGACCCATTAAACATTATCTAAGTATGATTGAACCGTAGAATCAATAACAGATAAATATTTGCTGACTGCCTATGAACGCAAGGCCTGGAGTTTGCTTACGGTTTGGTTGTCGGTAAGGATTGTATATGTATGGAATGACACTCACACAACGCTGTCCATTTCAATTCGATTGTTTATTGACAGATTGATTGGTGTTTTACGTCATACTACAGGCTGTTTCACTTATATGACGTCAGTGTTTTCCAACAATAATTCAATACATTGAAATGGTTTCATTATTGTACTGCACCATGACAGTTAGGAAATGAGTCCAACAAGTACATATAATAAGAGGACATGTAAGTCAGGTCATGTGATGAGCACTATTTCATGTAATTCACACTTTCGATGACAGTATAAGATTTGTTATGGTTCTAGCAAGGGAAAGTTACAACGATGCTTATTCTATTTTCCAGTCATATAGCTGAACACAACAACAACATAAAATATGCCTCTGAAAGATGTTCAAACAACAGCCACAGAATTGGAACGCGTTCACCGCAAGTCTGTTTTGCTTGCTCTGGTCCTGGAAATTTCTTTTTGGCGGAGTATTTGGTATTGTAAGGTTTCTGGTCAGTGCAATATTATAGCTTAAATACGTCATATTTGGTGAATTTATCACTATTTGAAGGAGGGGTGATTGGGATTGTTTACATTCTGAAGGTAGCCTGGCAACCTCAATCACACCCCAGGATTTGTAGCTAAAACTTTCAACAGTCATACCCTGTCAAGACTTTAATGGGGATCTCCCAAAGGAGTGAGTAAGGTATGTGCCGCTTTTTTCCAGACGAAAGTTTGGAAGAAAGCTGTGGGGCCAAACGTTTACATTTTACGGCTTATGGCAAATTATTAGTGGTCTTTGCGCCAGCACACCAGAGATCAGGTCGGTGTTTGTAGGCTGAATAATTCAAAGCGCCGAGATATTCCCGAGCTGATTGGTATTTTAACAAGTTTACATGGTTATAACTAAATGCATGTCGCCATTCAATAACAACAACTGTCGTTAACGGATCACCATACAGTAATGACCACTGACCGTTAACATGGGTCGTCGTAGAGTAAAGATAACTGTCCGATAACAGGGATTTCATACATTAACGACAAGTGTCCGTTGGCAGGGGTCGTCACACAATTACAAACCTGTCCATGAACAGGGGTCGTCACACGTACAAAACCTGTCCGTTAACAGGGGTCTCCGTACAGCAACGACAACGGTCAGTCAACAGTAGAGTTCATACAGGAACGACATCTTTTCGTTAACAGTGACCGTCATACAGTTTAATATTTAGTAATGATCTGTACATTGTCATATTCATACTATCTATAGCTTCGAACGCAGTCCATAATAATAGTGTGGGTCGTATTAGCATGGTGGGATGTGGTGAAGTGGTAAGCATGCCTGCCTACTAACCCTACCTCAATGTACCGTCCACGGGTTCAAGTGCGGTGTCGACTACCAGGTATATGAGTCACACCGTGTGGCTCCGGCAATCGCGGGGGACCATTTTTACGAGGTTTATTAACGGGTTTCCACTGTATTTAGGCATGGAAGACGGTGAAATGGACAATTCAAAGTCATATAAGTGAAATGTCATTTAGTACGAGGTTAGACCCCAATCAAACAAACAAACGTATAAAGGTGGCGGAGTATTCAAAGAAAGCTGGGGATTTCTTTAGTTTGAATGATTTATTTGGACTCGTTCAAGTGATTTAAGCATTGATTTGCCACAGCCACGCTTGGCTTCCACAGAGTTGTTAAGTCCACGACTGAAATGCTAGTGGCCAACGACAACGAAGCGCTTTTGGTGGAAATTAAGTATGTGTTTATTATAAGCGATCCCTAAATCGGCTGAATTTTCCGGCTGAAGATTTCTTACGAAATTTATAAATATGCACAAAAAATACCCTGTTTTTGTTCTCATATTCTGGCGTATTCTTAGATCGCTTTGTGAAACGAGCAGCTGAATCCAAGGCAGATGTAATCTGTTACATTTCTACACAAGGCCGAGTATGTTAAGAGTTGATTTTTAAACAAATGCTGGATGTTACAGGTCTCTTGAACGATGTGCTTTGTACATCATATAGGACTCCTGTAGCTATAAAACAGCAAAAAATCCATTGGTGATCTGTGGCAACCGGATTTATTTTATGAAAATGTTACTGCAACATATGATGATAGTTTTATTCACGTCCATCCATAATCTCTGTGACACACAGACCCTGCTAACTTTATAATAAGTGAGATTGGCGGGCACTGCCAAGATCATATGAGCCGTCTTTGATTCTGTGAAGCATAATTTTCTAAAGATTACGCTTGGCTTTCATCAGTTTATAGAAAACATATAATAACACTAAAACAGCCAATGCGGAGATATGTATGGATCGAATAAGGGAGGTTTCAACTTTTAATTTAATCAGTTGTCCATTGAAATAAATCTAAATAAAATCGTTTAATTCCCACATAGTAAGAATAACGTAATCCAATAAAAACACAAATTTCTAATACGCAGTAAAATGTTGCGTGTTTATTATTGTAGTTGTCTACATTACTCAATCTTATAAACAAGGTGAAGAGATTTAAGGGGTTAAACCAGGATGAAAAGCTTCAAGTCTGACGAGGAAGGGTCACAGCAAGTTCAACCAAGAAAGGCGTAGAAACTGACTTGAACCCGTGCCAGGATTTGACCGACTCATTTTCTAGTTAAACATTCAAACGGCCCAGGGCAGTCCGTCTTTAATTGCTTCAGTCTGTGTTCCTTTCCAAGCGAGAGTCAGAATACTCTAGGTAAATAGGTGACACAGTTTTAAGACCGCCAGACAATTTATTCTAAGTAAATAATGTTTTAATCAAAGATATAATTCAAGAGATGAACCATTGTGGTACATTGTATCATCTTTTTGTTCTAGATAAACGCTTGGAGACAAGTTTCGGAATAGATATTGAATTGTCGGACATAATAGATATTGAGTTGGCGTAAAGGTCCTACAGATAACTTGACAGCTTTGGTTAGACAGCATGCACATAAAATAAATGCGACTTCCAATATTGAAGTCATTTTTTTTTGTTTTCTATATTTTGCCTTATGTGTAAGTAGATCCCTTGTGTGTAAATTTTCTTATATACAATGTAACTGCATATCTAAGTTTGTTTTGTTCAACTGTTTGACATTTTCCGGATAATGGCTACATAGATAAGCCGAAATATGGAATACCAAAAAATGACTTCAA
>JAVFBW010138602.1:0-13131 GCA_034783835.1 Mopalia ciliata | reverse complement strand
TCTCGCCTCTTACGATCGACCGAGGAAGCCGAGCGAGTATTCTGCAGGGCCATGGCCCACCCGCTCCCTCACGGGGCAAAATAAAGATGGTAAACATATAAAAACATAATTTTTTTTTAAAGACTTTTTAAATGTTGTTCACAGTTTAATTCTATAGGATTTTGAAAAGTTGGAGGACAAAAACTTTTACTGAGGATGCTCTAAAACAATTTTTGGACAAAAATGATATTCCGATATAAGTTCAAGATATAGTGTTCTTGACACATTTATTTATTGCCGTCGCAGTAAAAAATGTGTGTATACATAGGAATATATCTAGAGTAGGGATGTGTGTATTTTGATTAGAGTTTAATGTCATGCTCATTAATAATTTACATGAAATGTCTCTTGTAGTACACTTGTAACAAGACAACCTCTGAAAAGCAGCGAAAATGAGACCAATTTTCTGTACACTTGTCCTAAATGTCTATAGGTATCATTCACACCAGGGTAAGGGGAACATGTCAGCCATACACAAGGCCATACACATTCAACCATCATTTACAGTTTTCAACTTGTTCCCTACCTTTAGCTCCACATTTTTTACAGGTGGTATTAAGAAAAGCCCCCAGTTCAATTTTCTTTATGTCCCTTTGATGTCCTGTGCGTCTTTTCTGTTCATCCTGTCTAATGAGATAAACACTGATCAAATTCAACACAGAGAATACCCAATATTTCCAAATCTATCATTATAATATTCTATACAATAGTTGTGGGATATTATTTATTCATATGGATAACATATTCTGATACCTTCACCATTAGGTCTGTTTGTTTGTTTAAATGGTGTTCAATGCCATACAGTTGTACTCAAGGTTAAGGGTATTTCACTTATATGACAATGGATTGTTCACTTCACACTATTCCGTGCTTAAACACAGTGGAAAACCAGGCGGAATGCTCGTAAATTGACACCCACATTTTTCAGAGCCAAATATGCCACTCATTCCTATACTGATTTACAGAAGAAAAACATTTGTTTTTAGCTCAGTTGACAGATTGATGCTATTCTCAAGATTATTTTATTTATATAACACTGGTTTATTAAAACAATAGTGGAAAATATCACAACCATAGAAGTGTTCTGCCTTGTGGGAAAATTAATACTTTGTTATTTCAGACATACGGCAGCCCGCCAGACCCATGGGTGAAGAAAACCACCCTCGATGCTACTGGATTCAAATAATGGCAAGATTCGAAAGTACAGCAAAACAAATGGAGGTTTCCAAAAAATGAAAAATATCTCTTGAATAAGTGAGAAAACCTGGGGTCAACAATTTACTTTTGATTACAAAGGAACAATGCAAATAAAAGGACTTGAATATGGCTTACGAGAGTTCCACATTGTTTGGGTCTCCATCTACCCCAGTAGTTTGGTTAACTACCTTCATCGACAGCCCGATCTTGCTACCATCATCCTCAGAAATTAAAATAATAATAATTACGATTAATAACCCATTATTATTCTTTACTTGTGTCACACATATCAGAGAAGTAAATAATACATAAAGTAAGCCTTAAAAGAGATTGAACATTTTTGATTTTGCACCCCAATGTATCGTTTTTAAAATTGTTATTATTATTAGTTATTTCGACATGTTATATTTCAATTTATATTTGAAGGTGTCTCTCTAAAATGTCATCATTGTCCAACATCGCCAATCTACTCACCCCGTGTGAAATAACTTTACAATACACAACCTCTCCTTTACTCAACATCTCGGACGGATCCTCCACCCTGGTCCTGGACATTTGTGACTTGTGAACTAGTCCTGTCAACAATAAACAAAATAAAACAGATTTTTATATGGCAGGAATAATTGGGGTACAGTGAAGGACAGTTTGATTGCGGTTTATCCCTACTCTACTCAGGGTACTTCACTAATAATGACACCGATTTGCCTTTTCTAGGTCTGCCTTATATTGTTGAGAACTATTTATAAAGTAAGGCGAAAAACTTAAATGAAACAATTGTTTGTTTGATTGGGGTTTAGCGTCTTACTCAAGGGTATTTCACTTATATGATGACAGATTGTCCACTTCACAATGTTCCTTGCCTTATAATGGTGGAAAACCAGGATGAAACCTCGCAAAAACCAGCCTCTCAATTGCCGGAACTTCATCTTGTGTCCCACTCATATACCTGAGGGTCCAAAGATGGATTTGATCATGTGGAAGGTACATTGCAGTAGGCTTAGAAAGCGCACTCACTAACCAATAAAATTGAAGGGTAAGAATGTAGTTCAACAACAAGATTACCTCTTGGATCTCAAGTTTTTTTAGTACATGTAAAATGTCAACATTATAAAATTAGACACGATATACAATCAGCACTGACTGCAACTATTTTTTTAATAATCTAACAGACAAGCGATTGTGTGGAATACTTACCCTGTCTTCTACTACCAGGTATCTTTACAAATACTCCATAAGCTTGTACAGAGGCAACCTAAAACAATAGCACACATACTGATCAAACACTCATCAAATTCAATATTTTCTTGAAAACTGGATGGGGCAGAAGTAATACACAAATTGTGTTCGTTTACTTCTTAATAATATTTTGTCTAGCGTTTAAATCCATACTGCCATGTACTTCATTATAAGCAAGATGTTTGTTTCTTTGATTGGGGTTCAACATTGTACTTAAGGTTATTTCATTCACATGCTGGCTAGCTAGTCCAATGGGAACAAGAAATCACCTTTCACACTGTTAACAACAAATAAAGACAAGATGACAATGACAGGATGTAAAATAACAGCATCAGAAACACAAACATGTACCTGTAAAACTATGGCATTTGTTTGTTTGGGGTTTTACATCCTACCTGAGTTTACTTCACTCATATGATGGTATAGCAGATTACCAGCCTAATGGGTGAAGGCCACTACCCACATGACCACTGGCAACAGGCGAAAAGAACAGCAGATAATAGAATGCGTTACATCATCAATGCAGTCTACTGTATTAATGGTTTTCGCTCTAGACTTACCATATTGTGCTATTGACAATGGCACTCTACTACAGTATTGATCAATTTTGATATTTGTTAGTCTACAACAAACAAATGACAAAACGATAAAAATGGTAGAAGGATAGCTAACTGGCACTAGGTCTACCTAGCCTAATAAATTAGACATACATGTTTGAATCCATTCTATACTGCAATGACGATTCCATGTCCTATTGGAGGCTGTCACTTTCACCATCGTTTGGCCGTTACGGACAGAACTTATACTTATCTAAGCCTAGTTTGTTTGAGAGTTCCTACCTATCCTCTATTGCTTATTTTAGGTCCGTTTTGCTATCAAATTTAAACAAGAGGGCATTTTGCAATACCTTTTTATATAAATTTGAGGAATCACTAAAACAATGTAATATTTGAAATACCTCACACTTTATCTAACCTAACACTTAACCTAAATAACCACCAAATCTCCCTGAAACTTATCCTGTGACTGATCATTGCAATGGCATGGTACAACTGACAGACTTAAAGTAATTATACCTAGGTGTGTAACATGACGCCGACGGCATAGTATCAGCTACACTACTGGAGACTTCCTATCCTCTAGAAATAGCAGAATGCTACCTAGATGCGAATACCTATCCTATAAACTTTACAGCATATACTTTACTTTACAGACCTATGAAAACTTCAGAAATAAGATCTGCATCTGAATTACATATAAGGTTGAATTGGTATGAGCAAATTACAGCGGAAGACATTTTTAAGAGTGTGGTAATGCTGAGAATTTATTGATTTTGATATGAACATGGAAGTTCAGTGGCTGTTCTAAGGGTTGGTTTAACACAGAAGTGTCTAAGGTATAAAACAAGATGGTTTATGTCAGGCAGGGTGTGGCCATGCAATTTTTATATATAAGAAGATTAAGTGTCGAATCATGGTATGGCTCTGCTATTTCTAAAGGTTAGGAGGCTTCAAGGAGGCTGCTTACCCTGACTCATCTTGTTTTCTTCCTTGAACTCTTTGGGGTTAGACAAACCAATAAACCCACCACCAAACGTCCATTTTCGTGACAAAATCATTCATTTTTCGCATTTTAAGTGAGATACACAATCGCTTAAAATGTCTTCCAGCAGTAATAAGGTCATACTGATTCAACATTATTTGTTATTCAGAGCCTGAGAGGCAGGCCTTATTTATAAAGTTTTGGCGCATGTAGTATCTCTATTGACTGTATAGTCTATAAGACACGTATTCGCGTATAGTATAATATTATCCAGAAATCAAGAAGAGGATACACGTAGGCCTACGTCACAGGTGTCTCAAATCATATTTTTTACTAGTCCGAGTGGCCCTGACGTTTTGTTTTTGATAATGCCTGACAGCGAAAACAACGTCAGGGATCGTCCCCTATTGAAATGTGTTGAAGCTAAGCACTCATAGTTCTGTGGGTGGCAAAAGCAGATCAGTGATTGGTCCTTGCGTCACAGTCATAGGTTCAGTGCATGCAAATTTTATTAGGTCATATTATTTCTCTGGACATTTATCATGTTTATATTCATTACAAAGTCTATCAAACATATGTTTGCTTAAATTATTTATATTTAATCGTTGTTTCACATTTTTCACAAATTGTTTACGCTAAATATGCAGGAAATAAGCAAATTTATTATCTACTAATGAACTTTGACCCCAGCTTCCGCAACTGATGTAAGCGGTTGAGATCCAGCTGTGTTTCAAAATTATGACAGACGGTGTATAGGCCTATACTTTATGTGCTATAACGTCGATAAAATTAAGCGCAAATGAGAGTAGAATGTCACAAATAAGTAAGAAAAAGAAAGGAAACAGGCAAGGTAGCATTTTCATTATCAATAAGTTTGCTAGTACATTTTATTTGTGACTTTCAGTGATCTATAAATTTCTCGACAAAAAGTCTTATGGACAGACCTCAGATGTTATTTTTTGCCCATCAGAAACTAACTCAAAAACTATCGCCTGGACCCTTGGACTATGCCAATATGAGACATTGCAAGTAATGATACTAAACAATTAATGGGAAAAGTTATTAAAAAGTCGGTATCATCATTTTTTTAAAGTACTTACACTGAGTTGCAAGCCAAATGGCAGATGTCCCTAGCAGGCAAAACTAGAAATTAAGAAGAAACAACCTAAAACAAAAGAAATAATGATAATGATTACCCTTTTAAAGATATACTCATGAAGTAATATGCTGAAAACCAAGCAGAAATTGCGAAAATAATGCATATAAACTTTTTAATGTTACAAATTAGCTTGTTTGTTATGTTTGTTTGTTTGATTGGTGTTTAATGTTGTACTCAAGGGTATTTCACTTAAATGAGGGCACACACAAATACAGAACATCACAAACAAAAATGCTTCACATTGACCTTTAGCTCTGGGAACACCAGGGCAACAGAAAGCAACCTCTTTTCTCGCCTTTTACAATCGACCGAGGAAGCCGAGGGAGTATTCTGCAGGGCCATGGCCCACCCGCTCCCTCACGGGGCAGATAATATTTAAAATATCTTTTCAATTTATCTGGTGAAGTATTGTTATGTTTACTTATACTGCTTTCATATAATATTTTAGGTTTGGTATTACTCGTTAGCTGTGTTCTCTATCGGTTAACCTGGGTTGATCTACCTATTGGTAATACCGAGTTGGGAATTTGTGGAATGTACATGTTGGATCCTAGCCCCCCACCCTACCAATTCTCACAATAAAGATATAGACTTATGGTGAAACCATGATGGAGTTTTGATTGTCTTTAATTTACCATGCTACACAGTTATAAAAAAAAATATTCACTTACCCTCCTCGAATAATCCCATATGTTGTGTTCGTACCATTAGATATACCTATAGCATTACAACTAGTCACTCTAAATCCAACTTTGCCTTTTGTACCTGAAAGAAACAAATTTAATTGTTAAGATTCGCCTAAGGCCTACCCATCATCATTTAAGTTATCCCTGTCTAAACAACATGCTTTGGATCCGATGGCCTATAGTGCTAAAACAGTGCTAAAACTAGGTCATGTAGCCTAGTAGTGTACAAACATTACAGAACTCTTTTATTCAGTAAAATACCCGCTATTTATTAGTCCTAGCTGTTCTTTTATCGTGTAAGTTGACGTACATAATATAATCAATTTATTTTGCTTTGCTGGCCACAATCGCGTACCTATGTCTTTGAACAACTGCCATACATCCAACTGAGAATCACGTGACAGCAGCTTCTGGGGATTGTCTTAAAAATTCCACAGCTGACCCCAATAACCTTATGTTTGTGCTATAATTTATTGATAGTCTCGTACCAATGTACTTTGTTATGTTGCATTACTGGCTAAATAAAGATACCATCACTGCAAAACACATGCAACTTTTAATTCTCAAATATAAATATACCCTAAACCCAGTTTTGCATTTATTCCCGGAAGATTATGAACGTGATTTTGCAAAAAGCAGTAAGATATGTACATGTACTCAGGTATTTATTTTGCAGAGACAGAACTTTATGAATACAACCTATATACTGGACTCGAGGGGCTTCTTTATTACCATTTTTTCTATGTGCTTGCGTAGTTTTCTCCCGTGTCTAGAAAACATATCCGTATAGAATGCACGGTAACTTAAACCATTGTCTCATTCAGCCAACTGTATGCACATCCTGTATACGGTTGAACGAAAACATTTTTCCTATCAGATTATAGTATTTCAGTTGTGAATAATAATTCAGACAAATCAGCCATGAAAAACCAGATCACCAGTTTAAAAGAAAGTTTGTAGCGCTTACTTTTTTCAGCTATGGCGATGGCTGGCAAGGCACAACAGCATGGCGCAAGACATACACGTATTTGTATGTGATTACGTTTCTCAAAGAAAAGGACTGCATGATAGAAAACAATTTACAGCTTAAAAGCGGACCCCAGCTTTATTTCACCATTTGTTTTAAAAATAACAGCAGTTAAACACAGGATCAGATTTCTCTGCACATTGCACACGGCCGGCATAGTTAAGGGGGCGTGTAAAATTTTTGGTTAATCGGTGAGCGATTTTACTATTCGATTATCTTCAAGTTTGTAACCGTTCACGGGTACCTGATTAACTGTTTCAGCAATAATGGCCTATAGTGGACATTACTAGGCTCTTACACCAGCACTGTTCTATAAGACCTTATCAAATACTCACAAGAAATAAGTAGCTTCAACTGGCCTTACCAGACATAATAGCTTTGAGTTGAGTTTTCCTTCCTACTGGCAATCCATCCACAGTTTTACCAAGCACATCTAAAAGTTGGACTTCAAACTGAGCATCGGAAAGCGGACCGTTATTTCTCTGATTTTCTTTAAGAGGAAGAGTCCTGAAAGATACCAAAATATACTTTATATTTCAACAATTTATACATTTTTTCTTTTATACAATGATTATTTAACATTGACTGGTTAAAATCATTTATTTATATATGTTTTATCTATTTTCCAAGAGGCCAACTGTTTCCACCAATTATAAACCAAGGATCTTGTTTGTTTGATGTCGTACTCAAGGGTATTTCACTTATACAATGATGGATTCTACATTCACACTGTTCTTTGAATAATAAGAGTGGAAATAGAGTGAAATCTACAAGAAACCCCCTGAATCACCAGCATGGCTGTAAAAAGTTGAAAACACGGTAACCTCATTCTCGGAAAGATCCCCAATATAAGCGGAAAGGTAGCAAAGCACAAAAAAACAAGTGTAGAATCACTATAGCTGCGACATTAACCTCTTCTTTACTGGACAGGGGTTATTTAGAATGTTGGCTGATTTAGCATCATATTAAGCTGCATTCTAAATTTGAACTCGGTTTGGCTTCTATCCTATTCACGTGGTCATGTCAAAAAATGGGACAGATCGGGACATATTTGTTGCCATGGAAAGCTGAAATTTGTTTGGAATGATTCCATTTCAAAAGGAGTCTAGTTTAGCATCATGTTAAGCTGCATTCCAAATTTGAAGTCTATCTTAAGCGGTTTGGCTTCTATCCTGTTCACGTCGTCACGAGGGAAGGTTGGACTGATCGACAGAGTGAGTTATAGAGCTGCTCAGTCGCAGCTAAAAACATCTGTAAAAGGGACAAATACATGTATAGTGTTTTAAGAGACCATGCCTTCGCTACATGTTTTGCCCAATGCCTTTATTATATTGACAAGGAAGTGTTGTCCAGGGAGATGAACTATATTATGTTTGAATTGTTAATTTTGGACAAATCAGACGTCCAGAAACTACAGGGAGAAGCGTAATTGATAAAATTAGGTCAGACATCTGGTAATTGTGACCTAGTTTATACGGTGTTGTCCATTCGGAATTGTACAGCACTTCATGTTTGTGCATGCATTTTATTGTAAAGAACTGGTCTTGTGGTTTGTTGGTCACCCACCTGTCTTTACAGGATCGAATTGAAGGCCTGTATTTATAACCTCTGAAATGTGCATCCTTTGGGTGTCTTGCTTTTTGCATACGGACAGGTAGATCAAATTGATATATAAAAGGACACAGCATTCCACAGCGGGAGAGTACCGATTCTGTACAATTCTACAGCGTGGGTGTGGCTTGGTAATTGGATAGTTAAAGCGGATGTATGTTCTATAACATTGATTTTTGGCCTACTTGACCAAAAGACACTAAAGTTCAACTTTTTTTTAATTGACAAAAATCTAGACGTTGCACTAAATTTCACCAACTTTCACGTTATTCCTGTATACATGACGTTAGGATTTATATGAAAATCATTAGGCTTGGGGCTCTTACAAATTTAATAATTTATTTTGTATGTTGAGCTCACCTGTTTAGCAATGTAACAGTAGGTATTGGTTACATATGGTGAAAAGTTTGAGTTGGAATAACTTCCGACCAGATAGTGAACTTAATGTTTGTGTTTGGGGTTAACGCAGCACCCACTAGAGGGACTCTTCTAGATGGTTCAGACCCAGGTTGAAAATTATATTTTGCAACAAGAAACAAAACGCAACATATTTGTGTATATTTGAACTCTTGTTTGAGGTCTGTAAATGCATTATGCTAGGCTCAGGTGAGTTCTGTACATTGGCGGGAAATTATATTCCAGCTTCACTCGTTCACGGGAAATTTTAGATAATTCCAGCCCTGATCACCAGGTCCACATCATGAAGTACTCATACCCGAGGGTCAACAGAAGGAATCAATTCTTTGAACAGTACATGGAAATAGGATTAGCAAGAATACTGGCTAACCATACAGTACTTATAAATAGAAGGATATGTGTATACAACAAATCTGTTGGTGACTAAGGTATACAACAAAACAATGAAACAAAATGGGAAGACAACTACATATTTTATGACAAGCTGGGTAGGCTAACTAGCAGGTCCCCCAATAGACGCTTTTTTTTTTTAAAGGTAAATTCTCTTAAACCCAGTCAAATCACCTTTTCATACTTTTGTTTGAGAACTTTTTTTTTTCTTCAAAGAACCGTGGAGTAAAAGTTATGGTGTTTATCACCACTTTGGTGCATTATGCTATGTCGGCCATATTTGTTCTGAAACCTAGTGAAATACAACCACATCTATAGTATTAACAGAAAGAGCGAACTTTGATTGGTGTTTAACGTCGTAATCAAGGGTATTTCACTTATATGACCGACAAAAATATAGAACATCACAAACAAATCTTCTTCCCGTTACCCTTTAGCTCGGCAAACACCAGGGCAACAGAAAGCAACCTCTTTTCTCGCCTCTTACGATCGACTGAGGAAGCTGAGGAAGTATTCTGCAGGGCCATGGCCCACCCACTCCCTCACAGGGCAGAGAAGTTTGAAGTTAATACTGAATTCGAGCTAAGGTAAAATTAAATGAAATTGCATCACATTAGTTTCTTAAATGGAGGAAACTATTTTCAAAGTTTGAAATATATTAAAATTATGTTATGGCTGCCATTTTGTTATGCGAAATTTATAGAAATGAAATTCCAATATTTGTCTTAATGGGGTGGAAGCTACCATAAAAGTTTCAAGTTACTCAGTGAATTTGTTCTCAAATTAGTATGTATGGGTAAGTATCGAAAAATTATGCAATGCTTTGTTTAATTGGATGAAATGCAATCTTATCCTATGCCTTAGTAGCAGAAAGCTAGTTTCCAGGTTTATTGTGTTATTGTGTTCACAACACATACAGGCAGGAATATGCTAAAATTATGTAGTTTTGAAGTGAAGCCGTGTATTTGTTCTCTAGCTAGCGTGTTTACAAACAGTTGTGACCAATGGTAGGAAGGACGGACACCGGGTAGCATATGCTCAAGGGTATTTTACTTATATGACGACGTGCCAGCCAAATGAGTGAAGGACCCACCCTAGACTCCACTGGCAACAAAAAAAGACAGGAAGGGACAAATACAGCACAACAGGATGCTATACAGACACCACAAACAGATGGGCTTCCTGTTCTCCTTTAGCTCTGCGAGCACCAGGGCAACATGAAGCTCCCTGTAACCACCCGTCGGCAGCCTTAGGGAAAGGGCAAGCCTACATGGGTTATAAAACCTTAATGAGTGAACTTACTCCTCCGTCATTTGTTGTGTTGCAGAGCTGTCTGAGCCATGAGGATTAAAGCCACAGGTGAGGATGGTCCGGTGCCAGAACTTAAGAACCTCCCCGTCACCATCCCCCCATAACACATTCACAGGTAACACAAATATATCAGTCCCGGCCTTCTTCTGCAAGTAAATAAATATATAAAAAACTTTCAATACAATTTACACATGATAAACCGGACACTATGTGAACATTTGTAATGGACATTGGAAGTGACGAAAAAGGGGAGATAAATCTGTCAGGCATGTAATGGCAGAGACCATATGTCAGTGACTTCATCCCAAGTCTGTGGTTAAGTAGGGAGATACATCCACAACCTGTGTAGATGGTGGAGATCCCAGGTCACTGACTAACATTTAAAGAGTGCAATGCCTATTGAATATACATCTCCTATTGTCAGTAAGCTCCAATAGTCACATGGGTGACATAGTTGTCTCCCTTTCTTTGTCCACTACAGAGCAGTGGTCCACTTGATTGCCGACTCCCACTTATCAGAGCTAGATTCAATTGAATCTTGATAGAAAAGTGTTTTGCATCGTGCTGAAAGGTATTTACTTATGCTAAGCTGCTAGAGCAACACTAAGCAACACTAACATCTACAAAATATAAAGTGTTTATTCAGTTATATATGAAATGAGTCCAACATACACGTTAGACTCAGGCTGAAAATCAGGTTACTTAGGATTTGTTACTTTCTGTTTGAGCCATTTGTATCAGTTTGCACAGGAAATTCAGGATTTGTTTGCGTAGAGTTGAACATCCTACTCAAGGGTATTTCACTTATATGATGACTGATTGTCCACTTCACACTTATCCTTCCCAAATTATTGTGAAAAACCAGGAAGAAACCTCATTAAAACCACTGCCCCAATTTCCGGAGCCCATCATGTGACTCCCTCATATACCTGAAATCCACTAAGTCATAGCCCCATCAGTGAATTTATCGATTGATGGTTTGAGCCACGCTGAAAGTATTTCTCTTACATTATGGCAGTAACTTCCAACCATAATTGACACTAGCACAATCAAGTTGTAAGTGTTTGGGTTTTTTTAAATTAATTTCCCTGCAGTGTCAAGGAAAGACAGCATGCTACTGTTCAATCAAATTGGCCTTAGCCAGAGTCCCTAACCACCTGAAAAAATGTACAATAGCTACATTTACTGTAATTAAATCTTTAATAAAAATACCTGAAAAGCACAGGTACTGGAGTCATTGACATCAGAGAAAGTAGCCACAATGGCATATGTGACCTCATCTACACGTTTCATATTAAACATTCGGCCATAACGACAGTGTACCTCGGCCACCACAGGAACATCTGCTTTCATCTGTACCACAGTGTCCTCAAACTTGGAGAAGGGGCAGTGGGGAATCACTAGGAAACAGAAAAAAAACTATGACTTTTTTAAAGTTATTTGTTTTAGCTCAATAGGACTTTGCTTTGTCCATTGTTGAAGAAACCTTGTAAAATCACCTTTACCATATCCAGTCACAAACTGTACTGCCGTAGCAATCAAGTTACCTGTTACAGGTGAAGTATCCTTGGTTTTTTTATTTTTTCTATAATGAAGCATAAATTCTCTTTAAAAAGAAAACATGTGAATACTTGCTCATTCTTCATATTCACTTAATGCAGAAAGTGCATTACATGTATTTTGTATTTTTTGGTTGGGGTTTAACATCCTACACAAAGGCGATTCACTAAGTTTTAAATCAAAGGGTGTTTATCAGATATTATTCTATTGTATTAATTCTATTATTACTTACTGTGAATGATTGGTTTAACTTCAGGAAGATCCTGCGCGCTCACAAACTGCAAAATATATTTAAAAACATTTTTCTAACTGGCAGAGCATTATCATTGTAACATTGTTCCTTCAATCTTTCGGGTTACCTGTCAAATAAGCCAGGCAATAGTTAGCACCTTATAAGGTTTATTTAGCTCTTGCATAATATTAATAAAGCAATTTCCAGGAAATCAAAGCAAATTTGTTTCCGTCTTTATACCAATAAAATTGAAAGTTAAAAGCAAGCAATGCTACTATTGTATTTACACCTCCACTCAATCATATGATCACATTACGTGACATGTTAAGGACTCTGTCGCTAGTCAGGGGAAAATTTTGACTTTTTTTTTTTGCCTTTCTTGAAATCTTGTTTCATAATCTTGATAATGCAAAAAGTTTGACCAAAAAATGCAGTGTTTTAGAATGTTTTTTTAGATTTAAATTGTCAAATAAGTGCCTCAAAGGTTATGTATATCGACGGGCGGAAGGGATAAACGAGATTATCTCACCTCAACAGACTACATGTACTTGCTGACTATTACAACAAACCAATTAGCCAAAGGCCAACCGATCAATTGCATGACGGTTGGGGATTTGTATTTGAACAGAACAGTAGACATTGAGTTTTTTGTTTGTTTGATTGGTGTTTAACGTCGTACTCAAGGGTATTTCACTTATATGACGACGGACACAAATACAAAACA
>JAVFBW010138591.1:0-13132 GCA_034783835.1 Mopalia ciliata | reverse complement strand
CCAAGGACTGTTTTTCCCCAATGCCTATGACACACTAATCCTTGAAGAACCCCATAGAGTATGAAGCCTCACAAACCCAATTTTAACCCAGTTGTTATTATTTTTATACCTTTTTTTTTTGCTACAGTTTTGCTACAGTTATTATAATTTATCTGTTACTCCACATATGTATATAAATCCAATGTTAATCAAGAATTGTGATTGACTTGATAGCGGTGTAAGAAACAACACTGAAACGAGCTGTAGTGAAATTACCTTTATATGGTTGAGCATTTGACGGGACAGTTTAGGCATCATGAGAACTGCGCCCCTTATACTTCCAAATGAGTCTCCAGCAACATCTGATATCAAAGCTGTGACGTCTTACATATCCAATTCTAAGACAAATACCAGCATACTTTCGTTCCATTAAGCCACAAGTCTATAATTAAGTCCAATGTTCACAATAAAAAAATATTGATATCCAGCGTATTCAATGTCCATAAACAACAGGTTGTCTCTGACATGAGGAGGCGCATATGTTTATTTTAAAAGCAGTTCCTTATGGGGAAAGCGGTAAATGACGTAGAAATACGTAATGGATTGGAGCTACATGTTGTCACAATAGCAGTAAAGCGGGTGGGTGATTGGTTTAAAGTTGGGAACGGTTTAAATTCGGAACGGCGTAGACATTCAATGTGGCAAGCCATGGCTATGGCGAGTTTGGCAGGGCAGTGAAACTTTGAATGGCAATTACTCAACTTAATTAAATTTTTCAAAGCCAAGATAAAGATTTTCCTAATCAGTCGAAACTGAACGTTAACAAAAGTTGTATATTTCTTTAGAGTAATAATGCTTTTCTTTAACAGACATTGATGAATGTAGCACAGGCGTTGCCGATTGTGGTAGTAATTCCAAATGTATTAACACAAAGGGAGGTTATGTATGTGTATGTGATGATGGGTACTCAGCTACACCTTCTGGGTGTGTGGGTAAGTTTTATATGCCATTTCATTCAAAACTTTATGCTTATTTATGGTCAGAAATTCATTTAACTTTTATAGAACACAAACAGTAGGGTTTATTAATTAAAACCAACGTATTGTACAGGTAAAATTAAGACTTTTTAAAAGAAATACAATTATATAAGAACAACAAATTCATAAATTGATATATATCTATATGCACATAAGTTATTTTTGTATAACTATTATTTAGACATATGCATACAGTATTTTCTCTTTATTTATACCATTAATTTCTTAAAAATTTTAGACAGTGACGAGTGTGGAACAGGAACTGACAACTGTCACGAGTTTGCTGACTGTGAAAATACCATTGGTTCCTTCACGTGTACCTGCAAAGACGGTTATAAGAAAGAGGGAAATCTCTGTATAGGTAGGTCATATACAGCCAGTCTTCAATTAAACCAAATTCTTCATAGTTATGATAATACATGATGAATAGATTGGAAACATTTGTTGACAGGGTGGATACAAAATTGGGGAAGAATGTGAAAACAATTATAAAACACAAAACAACAAAGAAATTTCAACAGATCCAATTTTTTTTATAAAGTTTCTACAAAAACTAAATACAAGTGGAGTAGTGGGGATGTCGTGGTATTCAGTAACTGAGGCTATCTGGATTGAAAACCTAAAAGGCACCAGATAAACCATTTTGAAGAGGCAATTATTTAACAAAAGACACCTGAATTTTTAGGAGGACTAGTTCTGATTACTGGTAAAATAGAAAGTAAAAATACAAGTATTTATTTCTAAAAATTACTACCGAAAAGCATCTTATTCGGGTGCACACATAACTGGTTATTAAATTGAAGGCGATGCACTTAATAGTAATATGAAGTTTCAAACTGCTGTTCGCCAAGTGGTCGTGAGGTCTCAGGTATAAAATTATGGAAAGAGATCATCAATCGATAAGATAGTTGGTATTTCGATCATATAACGAGAATGGTATCCTGATCCCTTAAAATTGTTTTGGTCATATTAGTTTGGGGATTATTTGTGTATTGATACGAAACAACACGGACCAAAAACAGGACCCGAGTAAAATATGTTGTTAAATAAGTTTTATATTGGCCCTTGTAATACAACACGAAAAATGTCAAACACAATTTCCATTTTGTCAGTAAAGCACCTTACCAACACTATGGAGCCCTTTACATTGCAAAAAACTAAAAAAAAACTAAAAAAAAAAAACCAGACATAATTTCCTTTGTCAAAAACTTCAATTGCGAGATCGACATTATACATAAAAGTTCAATTTTTGTTAACATACCAGGCTGAAAATCGCTACAATGTGGCCAAAGCCATCTACGACTAAAATGAAAAACCCATTAAAAAAAGTCCGGTCCGAAGATTTTTTAGATCTTTTTATTTATTGTTACTGTACATATATTTATCTCTGTACAGATATGTTTTTGAACTTATAAGTGGGATCCGGTCTGTTTCTGTCGAATTGAATAAAACCGAATAATCTCGTATTGAAGATTAGCCAGGTCCCACAGCGTTGATGACGTCAAACGTATGCCACTAAATACATGATGAATGGTTATAAAAACATTCAAGAGGCGGACATGTTAAGATTATAGCATGTGCTTCTGATTCGTCAGGGGTTTAACTTGAGGTCTTGACTAAGAATATTGTGAACCCATTCGTGGACGAAAATTTGAGAGACTAATATTAGAATTCCTACTGTTAAAAAAGTTTTAAACTTAAATATTTCAGAAATTGACCAATGTGCAGAGAATGCAGTTCAGTGTGGAGCTAATGCTGTTTGTGTTCCCGGTGGAGAAAAACCCCATTGTCAATGTCGGGCTGGGTTTGAAGGAAATCCAGACACAGGCTGTACAGGTACAGGCAATTTAAGACAATTAAAAAAAATATTGCCATTGGATTCACAGTAACATACATTTGGTTAAGGATTTTATAACGGTTTTAATACTTTCCAAGCGAAAGATGAAAATATTTATAAGTTTGACGGCTACACAATTAAAAGGGTATATAGTGAGTTTGGAGGAAACTAAAACACTTGATGGAAGTGTAAAAAGTTGAAAGATAATCTAGGGAGGTTGAACAGACATTTAATGAAAGAGTGTGTACTGGGTTTATATACAGTCTCAACATATGATGAAAAGGTAAGAACTGGTTAGAAAGCAATACATATACGGGTACATCAACTGAACAGAGCTAAATAAAATTGTTAACCTGTTCAAAATATTAGGAACTATATTCAACGATAACCTCCAATTTATCTCTATTGCAGATATTGATGAATGTAAAGGGCCTAATGACTGTAGTCTCAAGGCAGATTGTCAAAATGGACCAGCCTCATATACATGTAAATGTCAACAAGGCTACCGTGGAAACGGAAAAGTCTGTGATGGTATGTTTGGCTTGTTATACATTTAGAAGCACAGTTTCGATTGGCGTTGGGTTAATATATAATTACATCGCGTAGATTACGTTAGAATGCATTAGTTATTCACTTTTTCGATATGTTTGTGTTATTTGTTCAGACATTGATGAATGTTTTGAGGGGAAAGATGACTGTAACGACAATGCTGCCTGTATAAACATGCCGGGAAAGTTCAGGTGTGAATGTCGATCAGGGTATGAAGGTGACGGAAAGACGTGTAACCAAATCAATGAGTGTGAGATGAACCCCAACATTTGTGGCCGTAATGAGAAATGCCAGGACACAGAAGGTTCATATCTCTGTCTATGTGTGGAAGGGTTCAGGAAGAACTCAGCTGGATTCTGCCAAGGTAATGACACTATTAAGTTATTTAAATTCAACGAATAGCAATCTACGAAACAATTTAAATGTAGTAATTAAACTATCTTATCAGGCTTCGGTCCAACTTTGAGGTTAACAAGAAATTCAGAATTAAATACAGAAGCTCCTCATTTATTGTGCTGGTCCACTATATTGACACCAGGTTTCACGTGTATTTTGCCATTATCTCCCACTGATATGAGAGTAATATTGTCCAACTGTGAAATACCTATAGTACAAGCCTACAATACAAAGTACATACAATTATTTTGGCATTAGTACAACTGTAGTATCATCACCAAACATTTTGCTCGTGTACTTGCTAGAGAAAATATTATATAGAAACGGATACACTTCTTTTTCAGATATTGATGAATGCGCTGAAGGTTCAGCCACCTGCCACAAATATGCTGGAGAATGTATCGACAAGGATGGGGGCTATGACTGTAAATGTCGCGCTGGCTTTGAAGGAAATGGCAGAGAGTGTAAAGGTATGGAATAATTATGCGGACCACTAGTTCAACTATCGGGTGTGCGATTCTGGGAATTTTAATTTCAACTCAGTTTTTATGGTGTCCCCTGGCAGGTGCTCAGGGAAACTCAAGACATTCGCTGATTAAAACCGTACTGAACCTGAAAGTTAAACTAGCTCAGGTGCCGTCCCTAGATCATTGCATATTGGGCTTATGAATATACATCATTTATAATTTGTATACAATACCCTTTTTACTATGGGAGCGGAAATGTTTCTTGCACATGTGCAAACACAGACTTAACTAGTGACTCATTGGGTATATCTTCTTATTATAAAGCACATTAAATGTAAATTATTGTATATCGATTAAGGAGCTGAACGAAGAGATAATAGATATAGGCTTGAAAAAAATGAACATATATGTGTGGGTCGAATGTCCTGAATTAAGTGATTACTCCTGTGTGTGTGTGTGTTTTTTGTTAAACAGATATCAATGAATGCGACCTTAAGACGAGTGGGTGCGACAAACATGCAACCTGTACAAACATTGAAGGAGGCTCTACTTGTTCATGTAAATCAGGATTTAGCGGCAATGGATTATCTTGTATTGGTATGTTTTTAATGTATTTATAATGTGAGCATAATTGCATGTATAACCTACCATGATTTGTTTTTTTAGTATTTAAATATAACTATACATTAGTTAACCAATCCTGCATGGTTTATATTTAGATGTTGATGAGTGTAGTGCTGGTAAACCGTGTGGAGATAGTGCCACTTGTGGTAACACCATTGGTTCATATTTATGTACCTGTCTACCTGGATTCAAAGCTCTGGATGACGGATCATGTGAAGGTATGTTGATAAGCAAATCTTAGAAATGTTAAACTCATCTAAGTGCACATTTTTTGTGAACTTTTTTTTTCGGATCCTAAACTTACCATGTATTTCAAAGAAAGAATTCTAAATCGATATCATTTTCTGGGAAAAATATTACTTGCTGTGATATTTCCGAGACACTAGTTTAGGGTGATGTCAACCTGGTCATGTTTGTGCGGCATTCAGAGCATTCTTTTCGCGGGACTTCAGCCATCCAGTATGCTTGTCCAATGGCTAGTCAATGGACAATTTGCTTGCATTCCCATAACGTTTTCTCTATCGTTTGAAGTGTATAAGATACTCTGTTTACTCACTACTCGATTTACAAGACTTATCCGTCTGGCTTCTTTACCGGTTTCTACGGCTTAGCGTTCTACGCAAGTCATTAGCTTGGAATATTTCTTTCGGTTTCCATATTGAAGCTGTAAATTGTTTTATGATAGGATGTCAGTTTTTGTTATTACATGATATGATCTCAGGTTTGATTATTACAAGATTTGATCTCAGGTAATGCACAGAAATAAATGATGATAAGTTCATATATCATACTCAACTTGGGATAAATTATATGCCACGACCGATTTCTCTGTTGTTAAGAATTGTCGTTATGTGTTGGCATATTGTATAAAATGCACCTACATTTACATTCTGTTTTTTAACTCTTGTCACATAACAGAGCCGGTATTTGCTCGGTGTCCCATTTTGCTTTTTCAGGATAATGATCTACAAACTGTAGTTTTGCCTCGGTATCGCCTCAATTTCGTCACAACCGCAATTTGTTTAGAGGAACTTCTTGGGAAATGTTAAAATTGTTAACATTGATTCTTGTGTCTTTGAACAACAGACTATCGGAAACATAAGCGATAACACATGACGGTGTACAATGTTGATGTAGCCTTATTCCATCTGGTTTTTTGGTGCTCTTAAGCAGTGGCATTTTTTAAACAATGCTGAAAATTCCTATCTATACGCTTTCAGATACGAATCGATCAGCAACTAGTATGTTAAATTAACCTGCGAATTATACAGGGAGATTCGTCTCAATCAATCGCTGAATGTGTTGAATATGCTATAGCCATAACCTTTGCAAAACGTTAATTCCAGTTAACATGATTAGATTTGTGTTTTCTCATTAAGTTTCTGCAGACTTAAAAACTGGTTATAGTATACCAAAGACTTATTTAAACTCGTTTTGATCTAGTTTACTTGCCTATATTATATTCCATATCTTTCTTTCTGCTTACAGATATTAACGAATGTACTGAAATACCAAATGTATGCCCACAAAGAGCCGTCTGTTCTAACTCTAGAGGAGGCCATCAGTGCGTTTGTCCACAAGGCTACGAATCTGTTAACAGTGGACAAGAATGCAAAAGTAAGTTTATCCTTACTCTTGTTATAAATTAATTCTCCACATAGTTCACAAAATGTTTTCACAGTTGCGTTTTTGTAAAAAAAAATCTGCAACTTTGTAGTAGAACAACTTAATCAACGAAAACTTAATTTTTAGGTTTGATTATTGTAGTTTATTTATACTGTGTGTGTTTATTGTCAGAGATTGTCTCATGCTTGGTAAACAACTGTAGCCCTGACGCTGACTGTGATATTATTTAGTTACTGTGTGTGTTTATTGTCAGGGATTACCCCATGCTTGGTAAACAACTGTAGTCCTGAGGCTGACTGATATTATTTATTTCCTCTGTGTGTGTACTGTCAGAGATTATCCCATGCTTGGTAAACAACTGTAATCCTGAGGCTGACTGATATTATTTATTTGCTCTGTGTGTATATTGTCAGAGATTATCCCATGGTTGGTAAACAACTGTTGTCCTGACGCTGACTGTGATATTATTTATTTACTGTGTGTGTTTATTGTCAGAGATCATCCCATGCTTGGTAAACAACTGTAGTCCTGGCGATGACTGTGATATTATTTATTTACTGTGTGTGTTTATTGTCAGAGATTATCCCATGCTTGGTAAACAATTGTAGTCCTGAGGCCGACTGATATTATTTATTTACTCTGTGTGTTTATTGTCAGAGATTAACCTGTGCTTGGCAAACAACTGTAGTCCTGATCCTGACTGTCATATTATATATTAACTGTGTGTGTTTATTGTAAGAGATTAACCTGTGCTTGGCAAACAACTGTAGTCCTGACGCTGACTGTGATATTATTTATTTACTGTGTTTGTTTATTGTCAGAGATTATGCCATGCTTGGTAAACAACTGTAGTCCTGACGCTGACTGTGATATTATTTATTTACTGTGTGTGTTTATTGTCAGAGATTAACCCGTGCTTGGCAAACAACTGTAGTCCTGACGCTGACTGTATTGACGAGGGTCTCACCTTCTCCTGTAAATGTAGAGAGGGATACAAAGGAGATGGTGTACACTGTGCAGGTAATAAGCGTCCATAAATTGAATGATGCCTACAAATGTACACATGGATACGATAGGTTAATGTATGTTAGGTTTTTATGTGGGAATTTGACGAGCTTTTTTATTCTTGAAACTACACACAAGCAAAAACACATATATTCCTAGCACTAGATTTAAGTTTTCAAATTGTTCATCTATGTTTAAGATACGGACGAGTGTAAGGCTGCTAAACAGGCTGGTACTGACGTCTGCCACGGAGATAAATGTGTGAACACCCAAGGGGGGTATGAATGTGTTTGTTGGGAAGGCTATGAACTTCGAGGTGGACTTTGCAAGAGTAAGTTTATCTTATATGGAAAATACATTTCAGAAGAGAACGTTTGGAAAACTGTTGGTTTAGACCCATTTCAAAAAATCCAAATCTTTAATTTCTGTTCTGGAGTTTCATTCTCTGTCCAGACCTCTGCTATCTCCAGTTGGACAGAAAACTATGAATTATGAAATATCTGGCTATAATTCAATCCATTTTTAAAAAATGTTCTCTAGCCTTAGTCTGGGCATGGAGACACGGAGAACAGGATAATCATTAAATCCTAACACAATTGGACACAACTCATACACAAATTGTGAATAAAATATATATGGCAAAGAGGTATGGGAAGAAATAACATATATTTGCAGGTTAACATAATGTTACTTTGATATACTTTGAGTGAGGTTTCTTAGAATAACTGAGTTTTTGTTAGAAGACAAACTATTCTGTGTGAGGGTTTGTTTGTGATGAAGTAGCTAGAAATATAATCATATTGTAATAATGGTAGTAACTTATGTTTCCAGACATAGATGAATGTTCTTTACCCCGTAATTTCGCAAATGCTGCTCGCTGTGAAGACTCGGAGGTCTGTGTGGACACCAGTGGTTCTTATAAGTGTGACTGTAAGAGAGGATATCACAGAGATGGGGAAGTCTGTGTAAATATCAATGAGTGCCAAGAAGGAAAGCGGTGTCATCCAAATGCAAAATGTATTGACAACGTTGGCTCTTACAGCTGTCAATGTAATCCAGGTTTTGCAGGTGACGGCAAAGCATGTGTCGGTAAGTTCACAATAAACCCTGTTTCTAAAATTTCCAGACCTCTTATAAAGAATCCTATAAGTTTTTATAACCCTCAAAAACAGGATGATAGTTATTCGTTTTACCCCTGTGCATAATGAAACATATCTGTTCATACGATCTATGCTACTTTCAATTTCAGTTGTGTACTATCTTATATCTGTACATTTAAACCAAACATAACAGTAAGATATCAGTTATTTGTTTCTTTGACAGATATTGATGAGTGTTCTGTGAATGAGCTAATATGTGGAGACCCTAACTTCTCCAAGTGCCGTAACATTGGAGGATCATATAAATGTATTTGTGCTGACGGCTACAGGGAAAAAGGCGGTACATGTGAAGGTATGGACATAATTTTAATAAGATATCAAATCCGGCAAGAAACTATTTTTTTTTTTTTAAATTTTGTAATTAACTCAAAGTCTTTTACTTAAATACATTAAGGCATAAATATTTGACAAATAAATTCCATCAAATTGTCACCTTTAGAAATAACAACACTTACAAGTAACCTACCGTTTAATTGCCATAACGCAGACATGCATGTAATTCGCGAATGGGGAATGCGTACATGGAATGTATGTGGATTGAAGGTAATCCAATAATAATTTGAACCTGTACAATTTCTTAATGTGAAATACGTTCCATGGTAAATCAGACTGTAGACACAGAGAAAACCAAATCTTATGTAGAGGATATTACACAGTGAATTTTTAATACCATAAATATTGCTTGAGTGAGTTCCAATCACGAGAGCAATATTATGGTATTCAAACTGCACTGTGTAACATTCTTTTTAATTTTTATATCAACAATAATTCCTATATCAGAGCTGTTTTACAAATTTCCTATGACAAGTACAAACCCATCAAGGCCTAACAGAATCAGGCTGCTCTAAGTGTGACTTGGAGTAGATGGACGTTATTCGAAAAGAGACGATTAATGATGTAGCCTGTGAGTTGCACGTTGAAATAACAAGTGTTCATATGTAACGTCATAATAGAAACGAATAGCTTTGACACAGATCATTTCGAAGAAAATAACTAAAAGTGTTATTTATCGGCAGTGAAATATCGCTTTTTGTGTGAGGAAAATGGTGGTATTCTGGTATTTCACAGTCCTAAAAATAATAAAAATCATAATTACTGTTGGTTTTCACAATCTTCCTCCAATGAAAAAGGTTATTCCACTAGGAAAAGTTGTACTAATTTACAACGCATCTTTGTGCTTTCGAATACCCTAAATGGTTAGCCTATCCACCATATACTTAGGAATTTGAAATAGGGGTCCACTTATTTATATTTTAGGTTGTTACATGTAATATTATTTTTTGACTGAGTAATAAAAAAAACCCACTAAAAACAGGGTATCCATGCTCTCTCTTTACCGCAAGTGACCACTAAAAACAGGGTATCCATGCTCTCACTTTACCGCGGGTGACCACTAAAAACAGGGTATCCATGCTCTCACTCTACCGCAGATTTAAAGATCAATATGTATTTGTTTACTTCTACACAATTAAATGGTACTTTGTAGATCGATATAATCGAAGCTGGGCGTGTTAATGGTGTTTTCCTTCTTTCTGTGATAATATTGTGAGGATGTGGAAGACCGTTATGTTTATATTACATCACCTATATCTATTTGTAGACATTGACGAGTGTGCCCTGCACATGGCCAACTGTGGTAGCTTAGGTCACTGTCTGAACATCGATGGTGGTTATGTCTGTGAATGTGCAGATGGTTATGAATTCAACCGTGGACAATGCAAGAGTAAGTATACCACACTGCTGATCTCTCTGGTGAACATTTAACTTTTCTGCCATCTACTCAACACTTCTTAGATTTTTAACTGGTTTCATTTCGAAATTATTTTTTTCAGATGTGGATGAATGCGCATTCGGGGTAGATAATTGTGATGTGAACGCTTATTGTATAGACACCCAAGGATCGTTTGAGTGTGAATGCAGACCAGGATTCAATGGCGATGGACTTACTTGCTCAAGTGAGTGATTTGATGATAAATACTTTAAGAAATTCGTGCACACTAGGAACCAGATGTTCTTCCAGAAGAAAACACTTGTATTTTCTTCAACATCTGATAGCTTAATCAACATTAGCCTTATACCATTCTTTATCCATCAACTATGGAACAAAATTAAAAAAACAATAATTTGTTTTGGTTGACCTGGGTTCGACCCGGGACGTTTGGTTTAGGAGAAGAATGGTCCACCCATGTGCTCTACTGTTAACCAAAACCGATAGTATACACACCATTCTATTCTGTATTGATTTGATAGTACAACTGATGAACATGGCACAGTTGTCTCAATCTCAGCTTTCATAATTGTTTTATATAAATTACAAATGCTTTGGAAATGACATTTTCTATACTTTAAGATAATTAATTGATTTTGTTGTTCAGATCTCCTTGGTCTATAACATTTTTGTTCATTTCATTATTGCAACAAATATATTAACAGATATTCAGATTTTGAATGCTCCTTAAATGTGAGCCATTATAAATCTTGAATTTGAATAGCAGAGTGAATAATTGTTTTGGTGAAATAAAGCTCACAGTTTGGATTATTATTCAGCATTGCATGTTTTAGCCGTTTTCTGCCCTGTGACATTTGAAAAGGGTACTCATGTTAGAATTGACAACACACTTCCGAATGGGAAATCGATTATGTTATGTAAGATACGCACCTGCGCATATCTGATACTAGTGTACAGAATTTCTGACATGAAATGCATGGGGTGAACAATTGGTAACCCAGAGTGAGAGGCGTAAATAACTGTCCCTAGTAGATGTAAATGTATATGGATTTGATTACAGAAACCTGTGGAGATAGCACATGTCCCAACGGTCAGTCCTGCTCAGTGGAGAACGGCAAACCAACTTGTCAATGTAAATGTGTTGGGGAGCGATGCAAACGTCATGGAAAGGTTTGTGGTACTAATGGCGTTGCCTACACATCGGAGAAAGATTTGGTTATCAGTGCCTGTCTCATGGGACAAGATATACAAGTGGACTACCGAGGAAACTGTAAACGTAAGTGAAAGATTGGTTTGCAGAAAAATACGACAAATAAATATATATGTCTATTATATTTTATTCCTATTCTATTTAGGTTCTATTTGACATATTATTTTGAAATTCTTTTCAGGTACTTGTGATGAAATGCGCTGTCCAAAACATAAAATTTGCACATTAAACAAAGCTGGAAAACCAAACTGTAGGTGTAAGGCATGTACTAAGGAAGAAGAGGAATCTGGTATGTATAACCAAGATAAAATAGTCTTCATTCTCCAAATATAACTTTATTCAAAGTCTAAACTAAATGTCTAAAAGCGAACTAAACAAAGAAATTAGTAATGACAAAACAAATATAACATATCTACTGTTAAGCAATTTATTTATGATGATTGTAGGTGATGTATGTACTGACAAGTATCAGCAGTTCTACAGTATTTGTCACTTCCGCCAGTACCAGTGTAACGAGAACCCCGATGATGACCAGGTTATCACTACGATGGGACAATGTCCAGAGAAAGTCGGTCAGTTCTTCACACTATTTGATTCTTTTGCACAATCTTATTAAGCAATGGCGAGAGCTATTTTAACACTTGTTTTGTTATCAAACATCAATGTTTGTTAAGCTAGTGGGAGTGTTTATATTACCTTAATTTATTTTAAAATGTAACTTAAATTTGTTTCTATGGTGTGTGTATTGGTCCATGGTCCTTTTATTTGCGTAGAGGCAGGCAGGTGGGACACTGTTGCAGCCCCCACTTGTAAAACAACTTACTTTCAATGCTGCACTCAAGAGACACACCTTTGAAAAGCAAGATGGTATGGAATGCATCTTGGACGTCATACAGGGTCCACGAATTTAAGATAACAACGTGTTCTTTACTCAAAAAACAAGCTGTGAAATCTCTACATAACGCCAATTAGGTTTCTGCTTAAAAAAGATCAGACCAACTGATAAACATAGCCAGCCTTCTGTGAAGCGCTCACAGCTACCATCTGCTTAGAGTTCAGAACATTTTGTTTCATTGTGTCTTTGTTAAAAACTTGGTGTTATTAATCATCAGATTGTGTTGTATCTGAGTGGGGACCCTGGCAGCCATGTAGTGTGACTTGTGGTAATGGTGTGGTCAAGAAGACCAGAGAAATTCTACAGGACACAATCGGTGAAGGAGCAGCCTGTCCAGCTTTGGAATACTCCGGGAACTGTTATGAAGCTCCATGCCCTGGATGTAAGTTATTTCCATAAGATGAGGCTTCTTATACCAGAGTGGCATAACCTAATGTTAAAGGCATTGAGATACTTTCTATACAATTTCTTGGTCGGCTAGCGTCCTCCAGCTGCAGTGTATGCAGTTTGTAATCCACAACCTCGCTGAGGAATCATGGGAAAGCCAGTTATACACAAAAACACAGCCACTTTTAACTTTTAAAGTTAACAATGATTATTTTCAGTTTGTGTATGCGT
>JAVFBW010138580.1:0-13133 GCA_034783835.1 Mopalia ciliata | reverse complement strand
AAGGAAATCCTCCTCCCTGATTGCCCAAGCAACATCATGTACATTCCTGTGTATTTATTTGTCAGAAAGACATCAACCTGAGAGGTGTACATTTAAGGAGAATCAGTATTCTGACGCGATCACCATTGGGCCACAACCACGGGCCATGTAGGCGATGAAATTGTGAACAAATTAAAAGGAACATTTTTTCAAGGAACAATATGCTTAAGCCAAAATTAATATTGTTTAAACACATCAAAAAACTCACCCCATTTATCATGTTTTTTGATATGCTCATCCTCAAAGCCATGGGAGTGGGTGGTGTTTTGCAAATCTTGGACTTGGGGTGTGCGCTGAAAGAAAAACAGGTAGCAAACGCTAAATCTTGTTACTGGGTACAGTATTTATATGCTGTAAAAGACATTGGCTTACATAATTACACAGTGTAAATATAAAACATATAGCATGGGTCTTACACAAAAGCAAAGAACAAAGCAGTCATTGACAACAGGGTATTGGCAGCAATAAGAAAAGAATAGTACAAAACCATCTGTTGCTTGCCTAATTATGGCGGAAACCTCACAAAAACCACCCCTATGGATTTTCCAGAACCGCATCATGGAACTCACTCATATACCTGTAGCGGACAGACAAACTCAATTCCGTGAATGGTACACATCAGAGTAAGATTAGCAAGCACACACACTAGTCACTAACCCACAGCCATGGGCGGAGAGAGGAAGAGCAATTATAGATTGCATTCAAGTTTATGGTCCCTTTGTTTTGGCATCACATATAAATGTTTGGGTTTTTTTCCATGATACAAGATGATTATTGGGATAATTCTTGACTTAATCGCCACTCGTTGGGTAACTATTGGTAACTATTGGTCGTAATTACGACCACAAACTCGATTCACTCTATAAGCATCGAGTTAATGAGTGGAATTTTCCACACGTAGTAGCACTCAAACGGAATTTACGGGTCGTGAAATCGTGTTCATGACTCGTAGCAGTGCTCTCGAATGCTTTTCATTGTAAGTATGAGTAATAAATACAGTGCGAGTGGTAACAGCGAAGAGTCCCGAACGCAGCATAAGTCCCTGTTACAGTGAGCTTCATGTTGCCCTGGTGCTCAAGAGGCTAAGGGGCAAGCCGAAGTTGTTACTTAGTGCAGTGTCTTGTGACTGATGCCAGTGATAGCACGAGTGGTATCCCTAATGCATTCGTCCAGCATGTCATCATACCAGTGAAAGCAAAACCCGAATCAAACAAATAAATAAGCAATAAACTTGAAGGTGCAGGAATTTTTTGAGAGAGTTTTCATTTTTGTCAATAATCTTGATGCTGGGCAAATGGCAAAGTAATACATGTATGTGATTGAAAGAAAATGCTGTGTTTTTTATGGGGTACTTAATACATTTTTAGGCTTATGATTTTTGTTTGTTTAAAAATGGTGGTTTTAGAGTGTACTCAAGGGTATTTCAATTAAATGATGACGGATTATCCATATCACAGTGACACTGATCCTTGCATAAATATCACGAAAAACCAACAGGATGTAATTTGATGGAAAGAAAATGTTGTGTTTTTGATTAGAGTACTTTATAAGTTTGTTAGGCTTATGATTTTTGTTTGTTTAATTGTGGGGGTTTAAGATGGAAAACCGGCAGGAAACCTCATAATTACAAACCCCTTATATCATGTGACTCTGTCGTAAACCAGACGGTGAACAGACTGACTGAAATTTGTTGACGATATACTGAAGTTGAACTAATAGGCAGACATGCTATTTTTATTTTTTATTTATCCGATGTTAGATCAACAGGATTAAATCCCAATTACGGATCATTGGCCAGCATTATTGTGGGAGGAAAACTGGGTAGTAAATTAACACAGAAAACCCACGACCTTCTGCTGTTTGCTGTCATACCAACCAACATACAGTTTGCCGGAATCGAATTATGCGACCCCAGAGGTGAGGGGGATTTGTTGACCAGACGCATACACTCTCTAGAATGTACAATCTAGCCTACTCCCCCATGGATGAAGGTATGATACCCTTTAGGGAGTAAGAAAACACCCACACATTAATGACAACAAACAATCACAAATTAAGTACTGCACATAACACTTGTTTCAACGAAATCTGCAAATTAAGAGTGCAATAGATGCCTCTAGGTGGTACTGGAGAGAAAAAACAACAACACAAATCTAGTAAAGGCAGTTTCTTTTATTACCTGTTTACCAGCTTTTTGCGGCTTGACTTTATTTGCTGACTTAAGTTCAAGTTGGGGTTTCAATTTCTGTAGGTCAGCCAATAATTTCTGGAAAAAAAATAAATAAATAGATAAGATCAAAAAGATAGATACGTGCAAAACTTTTTTAATGTGATAAAAAAATTCCATAATATAAAAAATAGCAATTTTAAGATTAATCGTTATTCTTCAATACAAAATATGCGTACAAGAAAAACGATTGATCAAATCTGTGTTGGCGATATTTTAGTGCCTTAGCATTAACTCAATCGACAAACACTTACCTGGGTCTCCGGAGATAATCCTAGAACGTTTTCTGTCTTAGTTATCAGCATTGTCTGTAAAAACTGGCCCACCGACTTCAAAACAGAGGCCAACTGAAAAAAAAGCAAGATATATCAATTTGATTGGTTGATTGATGAATTGGTGCTTAACGATGTGCTTATAGGTATTTCACTGATATGATGCATTTACAAAGAATAAACAGCTGCACAATAATGTTTTGTTTCATTGTTTGTTTGGGGTTTATACTACTCCTTAGAATCCTCCTAAAATAAATTTGCATAACCATGGGAAGACTCCTTTTGGTCCGTTCTCCCCAACAGCACAGGCCAGTGTAGCATCATAAAATGAGATTTTTAATGCTTCAAAACAATTTGTTTAATATTTCTTCAATTCACAGCAATTTTAGTACAAACAAGATTTTCATTTAATGGAACTGATTTTACCTGTCTCATTTTACTGTCTGATCTCTGACCCTTGACATCTTTAAGGATTTGTGTATTAATACGAGCTGACAGAACAAGATAAACAGTCATCTCATCACTGCTATATTCTCTCCTGGAATAAAAGTAGGACAAACACTTAACTTGCAGTGTTCTCAGAAATCCTGTTCTTGACTTGCTTTCCCTGATTTCACATTAGTGAAAATTTGTATGTGTTTACACACCAAATTTATAAATTCTGCGAACTAATGACTTTTTTTATAACAACACAGATAAGTTATAATAGTTTTAAGAATTAAGTTGTTACACATATAGCCATAAAATGTAAATTAAACTGCTATAAAACTCCAATTCAGAAATTGGACAGTTGTTCCTATTTCTTAAATTGTTTCCAAAATGTAATATTCATTGACACTTGATCTTTGACAGTCTGCAACTGTTAGATTTAAAAAATTATCTATGGTTAAAGGAGAAGGCACACAATTTTACAGTGGATTTTGGTCGTTTTTAAATACCCTTTTAGTAACAAAACATCCTTCAGATCAAGAAACTAATTACAATTAAGTCAGTAATTACAATATAACAAACCGGATGTGACGCACGTGGTGCAAGTGACCCACAACATAGTGTATGCTACATCAGTGTTAAAGGAATGAATATCTCATTTCAGACAGGAATTATTGCCAGTCTTTGTACCTGGCTGTGGAAATTTTGAATTGGTTATTGCAAAAGGAATTACGTTTAACTGTTTTCTGAAAGGTTTGTTTTCTTAGCCAGTGGCTTTTTAAAACCAGAAACAAAGCTTTGTCAGTAAAAGCATCATTTGATAGGTAAAAGAACTTGAGAGTGTGCTAAAACATTTTGTGCCATTTGAATACGAAAAGGACCTTCAGCATGAATTGACCGATTTACAGCTAACAAAAATAAGTAAAAAAAGAATGCTGTATACCGTATATTTTATTTGGCAAATACTAAAAGGTTTGAAAGGAATGCATTGGAGAAGTGCGAGGTGCCTCGATGCAAGACAGGAAGAAGGCAGGGTACTTTTACCTCAGGTTCAGCTTGTCAACAATAGGAGAAAGACACCAAGCTTATCACTGATCCTTAGCCCAGTGCCAGTAAGCTTAGCCCAGGAAAATAACAAACAGAATACTGATATGGAAAGTTTTAGATGGTTATAATGCAAACACCTGTTAAATTAAGCTGTCCTGTCCATTTAAGGGCATATTTGTATTGATTTTTTTTACAATTATCAAGTTAGTAGATCTGACAATTCAGGTCATTCATTACACAATGCTACAACTTGTTTTCTGTGCGACCAGGCCTGCATATTGACTGCATAACACAAGTCTACAACAATACATATTCCCGTCCAGGCTTTCACACTGCTGTATCTAACGTTCTTTTATATTTACATCTTTCTCCTGGCTTCTAGTTTTATTATTAAATATTAATTGAAAACTCACAATTTTTCTCCAAATAACATATCCAGTTTTTCTTTTAAGCGCTGTAAGTGTTTTTTAACCAGGGACCAGTCACCAGTCTATAAAGTAAAAATTCAAAAAAAAAAATTAGTTGTGACAAATTAAAACTAATTCAAAGTGTAGCATACAGATATTGCACTATTATAAGAGAACCAAAGCAACCTTCCTTTTAATTGAAAATAAGCACTAACACCTGGGTTACATAGAGTTCAGTTGAGTGTAAATACCATATATAATGATCGAGTGAATGGTTGCAAGACATAACCCAGGGTCGTGAAGTGAGTTTGATTGGGGTTTAACATCATACTCAAGGGTATTTCACTTATATGACAACGGCTTGCCCACTTAACACTGTACACAACCTTATTACGATGGAAAACTGGGAGGAAACCTCGTAAAAACCATCCCCGAGATTGCCGGAGCCACAACATGTGACTCGCTCATATACCTGATGGTCGACAGGTGGACTTGAATCCGTGAACGGTAAATCAAAGCAGGTTCAGGTTAGAAAGCGCACTCATTACCGCTAAGCCATGGCCGCAGCTCTGACTCTGATTTGAAGCATCAACAGGAAGAGCATTCATATACACTTACAAGTGACTCATAGCTACTTCTTTTATAGAACATTACTGCTCTGCTCTGCCACTCAACTTCAAGAAGAAACCCCATGACATATCAAAGAAAAACAACAAAAAATATCTTACGTCTGACAGTTTTCCAATAATTCTTGATAATAATTGACTGTGTTCAATCAAATCTAGAAGACATCCAACATCACTGGCAAATATTCTACCAATCTCTACAATTAATGGAGAGCTTTCAGCTTCTCTAGAAACAAGAAAAATTAGAAATAATCGTTCATGCATCACTGCATATATGTCAAACAATCCTTAGGTCTTAAACATCAAATCAATAAATGTACTACTTATTTATTTATTATTTGGCAATTCAGAGCACAAGACCGTTGGCCCGTATACAGGTCTGATAACTGTACTATGCATTGTTCAAATAGCAGGGGAGATAAGCAAAGCTTTCTCTATGCTTTAAACATTTTTGAGATAAACTTGAAATCGAAACAACACACAGGTAAGGTCTTACCTGTTTAATGCAATTAGCAGGAGGATGTAGTAAAGAGATTGCAATAACTCCAAGTTTGTGTCCATATGAGATACCTTATCCCGCCATTGGGACCTGTTATATAAAATAGACCAAAAAGTTTGTTTGTTTGTTCGATTGAGGTTTAACATTGTACTTTGGGTTATTGTTTAACTTACATGACAGCATGCCAGCCCAGTGGGTGAAAAAAACCACCCTCGATGCCACTGGCAAGAAAGAAAGATTATTTGTTTTTTTGTTTGATTGGGGTTTAACGTCGTACTCAAGGGTATTTCACTAATCTGATGAAGGATTGTCCACTTCACACTGCACCTAGCCTTATTACGGTGGAAAACCGAGGAAACCTCGTAAAAACCACCCTTGGGATTACTGGAGCCACAACATGTCACTCACTCGTATACCTGATGGTCGACAAGGGGACTCGATAATGTGAATGCTACATCAAAGCAGGTTCAGCTTAGAAAGTGAACACGCTACCCCTAAGCCATGGCCGCGGACAAGAAAGAAACTTTGTTTGTTTGTTTGATTGGTGCTTAAAGTCGTATTCAAGGATATTTCACTTATATGACGACGGACACAAATACAGAACATCACAAACAAATCTGCTTCCTGTTACCCTTTAGCTCTGCGAACACCAGGGCAACAGTAAGCAACCTCTTTTCTTGCCTCTTACGATTGACCAAGAAAGAAAGAGCAGACCAGACAAGATGAGCACAGGACTATCACAGGACATAATTCCCGTTAAATAACAAGGTTTCAGGCATGGGGAATTTCAAATTCAAAATATTATGGTAGCTTTGCATATACAGTTTTTTTTTTGTATTTTTTTAGGTTTAACACCAAAGTTATTTCATTTACAGGGCTGTACATGTATACCAAACAAGGCTCCAGGTCATAGTTCAATGGTAGCAAGTGCGCAACTGAACCTGCTTCGATTGACCATTCTCGGGATCGAGTCTGCCTATCGACAATCAGGTATATGAGCGTGGCACATGTTGTGGCTCCTGCAATTGCGGGAAAATCTGGAATACCCTTGAGTATGACGTTTAACACCAATCAAACAAACAAACAAAGTATACCAAACAAATGGAGCAAGGGAACCCTTCTCATCACCACTTTCACAAATACAGACAACACAGGCCATTCAAGACATTATTGTAACACCAGATTGGTTTCTGTTTCTTGTTTTGTCTTTTCATGATTGGGGTTTCAAGGCATGCTTAAGGCCATTTCACTTATATGAAGGCAGTCTACTCCAACTATAAGATTTGTTTGTTTGACTAGAGTTTAATGTTGTACTCAAGAGAATCTCACTTACATGTTATATAACAACGGAATGTCAACTTCACACTTCACCTTGCCTTATTACAGTGGAAAACCATGTGGAAACCTGCTACCTTCTCCCCTTAGCCAGACAGTGCTCAAATAACTAAATAAATTATCTTACTTAATAGCTTTTACAATCTGTGAGGAGAATGGACCGTCTGATTGGAGTTTCTCGAAACGAAATCCATCTAACTCAACTCTGGTGTGTTTACCATCACTTCCCATAACAAACTTTCTTAAAACCGGACCAGTTGTGTGACTACTGGCATTGCCTTAACAAATAAAAGGAAGAAATAATTTAAAACAAAGCAAACACTTTAAAGAACTGGGTCAAATAATTCCAAATTGGATTGATTTATTTCATTGATTGATTGATTGATTGATTGATTGATTGATTGATTGATTGATTGATTGATTGATTGATTTACACCATGCTCGAGGTTATTTCACTTGTAAGATGGCGGTATATTTCAACAATAATTAACATAGGTGCAAATAGGAACATGAGGTATTTTGATAATGTCGGAAACTTTATCTTCGGGATTTCCTGTAACATGATTCACCAATTACCAAGGCCTTCTTAAGACAAAAACTCTTAAATAATCCTGGGCCATGTTTAATGAATACAAGATATATACTCATTCTGAAATAGGGACAACAAGTTGACTTCCCTTTGCCAAATGACATTTTCTCTATACAACAAGGGATATAGTAGGACAATCAACAATTCTGTTCCCAGAAAAATAATATAGTTAACAATTTTTGTTTTTTTGCTCATAATATATCAACTTTAAGCATATCAAATTTCACTTGATTTCAGCATATTTTTTTCATAACATTTTATGGTTTCAACTAACCATGTAAAAGCTGTATATTGAAAGGACATTGAAGTAAAATGGGAAGGTCGTTTTGCAAAGTTTTTTTGTTTGTTTGGGGTTTAACGTCTTTCTCATGGATATTTCACTTATATGATGGCGGATCGTCCACTTTACACTGCACCTAGCCTGATTTTGGGTGGAAACCGAAAAAAAATGTGACTCAACAAATGTCTTACTAAAAAATTCAAAAACTGGATTACATCAGAAGCTTACCAACACGTTTTTTATGAGAAAGTTTTGCATCATTCTTCACTGTTATTGAGCTTGGTTTATCAAAAACAACACCTCCATTTGTGTTCTGGCCTAACAGTAACGGTAGAAACATGCCCATGTAAGCCTCAGCATGGGCTTTTTTAAGGAAAACCCCCTCGTGAAGAGTTGCCATTGGAAACTCAGTGAAACTGGTTAATCTGGAGTGAAAACAGACAATTGTAGAAACTTTGACGTTTGGAGGTAAAATGGTAACCTGTGTGTGAAATAGTCAAATTTAAATATGGCAAGCTGTAAAATATCGCACATCTGACTCAGATATTGAAAAATTGAGATTTATTCCACAGCATGCCAGTCCAATGGATGATAACAATACGGAGGTTTGGAGTTTGACGTTACAACAACAGAGTGACGTCCCTTTGCAAAATGATGTTGCCACTTCATGACACAGGAGGGCAGGCTGCCTATGCTTTAACATTGCAGATTGTAGATTTTCAGGAAATTGTAACTTCAAAATTGTTACTTTTGCAAAGAATTATATTTTAAGACATGGAGAAAGGAAATTTTTATGGTTTCATTATTATTTACCAATTAATTTGCAATATTCCCTATACCGCCCAGGATTAAAAATCGTGGAGTGGCCCTCCCTTGCCTTAAACTGATAATGTTATTTCGCAAAGGGACGTCACTGTGTTGTCGTAACATCATAACTGGAATACCCCATATAACTGGGACACCGCTGGAAACAAACAATGACAAGATTGGACTAATACGGGAGAATCACAGGATGTAATACAAAGACATCACCAATAGATCAGCTTCATGTTGCCCCTTAGCAACTGGAACCTATCTTCCATCCACCAGCCCAATAGATGGCTTCATCTACCAATGCAAACCCATGACTTTTAACATCTGAGAATTACATTTACTTAAACAAATATTTTATCCATTATCTTAAACAAATTTTTTTTTCATTTGTCATTTTTTCAATTTGTGAATTTTTTTTTTTTTTGCAAGATTTAGGCAGTATAAAAGTTGGTTTTGGAAATATACGGGTAATTTTTCTTACGCTTCTTCATTTCTTCCATCGCTGACTTCTACAAAATTCAGCACACATTGGACCTGACCATGTACATGTTCAAGACCATGCATGTCCATTTGGAAAATACACTGAAATAGTCAGAATATCATAGTTGCAAACTTAATAGAATAGTTATTTTGACAATAAACAAACCTTAAATGAGTTTAAGTAAGATAATGGTTTTGTAAAAATTCTATTATGTTGTTTTTGTTTGATTCAGATTTAACTCCATACTTAAGGTTGTTTGCACTCAAATGACAACGTGCCTGCCAGCATAATGGAGGAAGTAAACAACGGAGACCATTAACACCAATGGCCACAAACAAATACATGACAAAACAATCACATTAATTCATTGGTGTTTTACGCTAGCTTAAAGATTTTTTGCTTATCCCATGGTGGTGTATTCCAACAAGAATTGACATCAGCACAACCCAGGTGTGAAGCATTTCATTAATGATGAAAACTTAGTTTTTCTCCAGGGCTAAATGAGACAGCATTGCTACTCTTCAAACAAAAACTACCCTTATCCAAAGGGCAGGACAATCACAAAACAAAGACATCGGCTTCTTTAGCTTCAAAGCACCAGGGAGCTCCCACCACAGAATATTTGATTCAGTATGGGTTTTCTGCTTTCATTTATATCAATTCTTTGAAAGGATGGCAGTTAAATAAATGTAGGAAAAGCTGCTTTTGTGTTGCCCCTCAGCTTTGACAGCACCATAGCAACAGAAATCGCCTTCCAGCCACAAAACAAATGTAACATACATGTCAGAACAAGGTTGGAAAAAAGCGAGCTCTGAGGTTAATACAATTGATTTAAAGTGTAAAACACAGCACATTATAATAATCAAAAAAAACAGCTAAAAGCTGAAGATTTTTAAGCTAATTCAAAACCAAAAAGAAAATCTTACTTCCATAGTGACCATCTGGTTGCCAAGCACAGCATCACAGATTGTGTTCAAGAATTCATCCTGCAAAAAAAAAAGCAATAAATTCTTGGAATGGTTCAACAGAAAAATAAATAGTGGTTTAAACATATTAAATAAAGTTATTCTTTTCAATTACTAAAGGGTAAAGTTTGTGCCTTTAGGTTTTCAGAAAAGATTAATTTACATTATTTTTATTTTCCTTTTTTATTTTATTAAGAAATCTTGTAAGTTACAGATAAATTGATCGGTAATCAAGTCTATACTATGCAGAGTAAAGGGAGATAACCTGCTTCCTATTCCACCAGCACAGTTTATCATATAGATCTATTTATTGCATTAAAACATGCGGCATTTTGGTTATGAAATAAAGCATGTTCGACAGTATATTGAAAGACGAATGAATAAAGTTTCTTTGCCAAACGCCTACATTATTTTACTTGTAAAAATAAACAATAATTTCCCTTACATAAAACTTTTATGAACTATTTAAGTATTTTAATTCTACTTGTAACATTGACCTATTTTCTGAACACTCTTGCCAGCTTCCCTACGATACAAGTGGCTAGTGCAGAATATCTGATTGAGTAACATTGTACTCACGGGTATTTCCCTCATATGACAACTGATTGTTTATTTTACACTGCTGCTTGTTTCAATACAATGGGAAACTAAGGAGAAACCTTGTCAAATCCATGCTCGCAATTACCAAAGCCATACAGGCCCTGTGAAACCCTTTAAAAGCGATGCTCGATGAATAGACTCAAAACTGTGGAAGGTACATCAAAATGACATGTTGCTCGACCTATTTGAAAATAGGTAATCACCTACAGTAGTTATTGAGCCATTTTCGTAAATAAAGATCATCTATCTATCTATGTACCGGGTAGGCATACAGGCTAACTACTAAGAACAAACCCACTCCTATCATGACACTCTCCTATACTGGAATTCACCAGCAGTACATCCGACAAGGAGGACCTTTAGTCAGAGATGCAAATAAACCTAAGACGCTGTCCCCCTCACTTAGAAAAACTGAATCAAACATGTCCTCTTTTACCTTTTCCAGATGCATCCTGTCCGTTTCCCATAATACATCAGTCCACAGTGACTCAGCAGAAATCTCTCTAGCTCCATTAGCAGCATGATCTGATTTAACTTTAACTTGTGTGGGAACAGACAATCCTTTATGTAAGGAAAGGGAAGAAAAAAAAAAATTTTATGCTGTTATCCGATTGACTCAAAGCCAGAAATAAGGTTACCCACAGTTTGTTTGGTTTAACGTTATACTCAAGGGTATTTCACTTATGTGAATATGTGCCAGACCAATGGGTGAGATGATTTGCCGATTTAAAAAATAGACATCCCCGTGTCACTGAAATAAAATTTTTGAAATTTTAATAGAAATAAGGCCTTAATAAGAAAATATAATAAGTAATTCCAGATCAAAATATTTTCCAATGTCTCAAACCCAGTGACAAGGTGTGGTAACTTTAAAACACAAATTGATGCAATGACTGTCTACATGTTTTAATGCATATGTTGGGTAAAGACTAGCAAACAATACACAGGGACTTGCTATTTTGTAAGACAAAGTTTATTTAGACAAAATAAAATAAGAAAAATCTATTCTTAAAAAAAAATTCTAACCAACTTAAAATTTATTTCAAATTTATTGCTGGATTTTACAAAATCACCAAAATATTGCTTTTGATTTTATTATTTTTTTTAATTCTCCAGCTCAATCAACAGACAGTACCTGTAACAATGTGTGTTTTCATGTGGTCCAATCTGATAACCTCCTGTAGAACACTTTCTCCAAATAACTGAATAGCCTGCAAATTCATAGCAATATAGTCAATTATTAAAGTTTGATTTGAGTAGAATGTCATACTTATGCTTATTTAACTCATATGACGAGATGCCAACACATTTGGGAAACAAAAATTCCTTAACAAATAAGAATAAGTGAGAACTACATCATAGTCACATGGAGCTGTATTTAATCACAATTTTATCACTTACCTTTTTAACATCCGACCCAACCACCAGATATTCCTGACGTAGGTGGACATTTTTGGTGGATTTGAGAAAAGTTCCTGTAAATACTGCAGGGCCAACCAAAGCTGTTATTAGCTGAATCTGATAATAAAGAGAACACCAAAGTTATTTAGCCAGGCAGTGACTCTCCATCCCATCAGCCCAACAATTGCAATATTAGCTTTTCTTTTCAAGTCACTTTTTTTTCTATGGGGGAAATTGATTATTCTGACTGTTCATACATACAACTTCTGGTGTTGTAAAACGAGGATAACAATTGAATTTAAAACATGGAAAAAACATGTACATGAACTTTTTGTTAGGCGTAATCCAACGAACCCTAAAATTTACCACTGCAAAAATTGTTTTATTGCCTTTGTTGTGAGGTGGGTTTTTTTTTCGTTTTCTTTCCCCCAACCAAATATTCAGAAACTTAGTTACCTCCTTTGTTATGTCATCTAGACCTGACACTAAAGGGTGTACTATGTATCATACTTGACTAAGATTTACTGACAACAGTTGGTTAACCAAAGCAGCAAAATACTTCAAAGTTACAGCTAAAGCTAGTTTGTACCATTGAAACAAAGAAAGGCTGTTGTGCCCTCTAGGATCCGATAAGCCATAGCCGCGGGCCCACATATACAACAACCTGGAGACATTACATTTAGTACCGTACTGTTCTATCAGGTTTGTTTGATAATACACCTGTTGGGGATGGTGCTACATCATGTGGAAATTATTTTAGGGAAAACTGAGTTTATTTTGATTTTATTCTCCGAAATATCTGTAAAATAAATCCCATATATTTCTGACGATTAGAATTTGTTTTATTCACTAATAAACTTGCCAGTTTTCATACAAGTTATTGAAGCCGTGACGTAGGCAGGGGAAACTACATTTGGAACAATCTGTGCCGGATATTGACAACTCCGTGGCGGATAATGACGACTCCATACCGAAGTTACACAAATAATTGTTAGATAATGAGAACTAACAAAATGGCGGTCAGGTTTCTATAGATACCAAGCACTTGGTGAATTCCCCTGGTGACGTCAGTCGAGAATCACAGCTGACTCTAAATGAAAGTCAGATGTTCAAATCCAAGTTT
>JAVFBW010138569.1:0-13134 GCA_034783835.1 Mopalia ciliata | reverse complement strand
ACAAATACAGGACATCACAAACAAATCTGCTTCCCATTACCCTTTAGCTCTGCGAACACCAGGGTAACAGAAAGCAACCTCTGTTCTCGCCTCTTACGATCAACCGAGGAAGCCGGGAGAGTATTCTGCCGGGCATTGGCCCACCCGCTCCCTCACGGGGCTAGTCTTATTAGAATGACAGAAACAAACTCCCTGAACCAACGTTAAGACTTACTTTTTATTATCTCAGGGGAACGTTTCGCTTTAACTATATTAGATATACATTTACCAAGAGAACGTGTTGAAGGCACTTGTATCAGCTGGAGATGTTTTTATTTTTATGTCAGTAACGACTCTTCTAGATTCAGACCCATAACGCCAATATTCAAAGAGCGTGTAATGATGGTAAATCCACTTTTATTTGTCCATGTCCATTGAATGCATAAGAAAATTTAATAGTCTATACAGCATAGAGAGACGCATTTTAGAATTAAAAGGCCAAGTTATGATATTTCATATATCTTCATGTCAGTAACGGCTATTCTATATTCACCGCCATAAAACCATTATTCCAAAGTCACACGGTCAGTCCGTCATGTAAGATATGACGTGAATTTCAGGGTCAGGTTTAGGGTTAGTGTTAAGGTTTAGTTTAGGGTTAGCTTTCATGTTGTCCTGTCGAGTAAGTATTAGGGTTAGTTTTAGTGTTAGGTTTAGTATTTACCCTAACCCAGAACTAAAAGGTCCCATATATATGACGGATAGTCCGACCACACAGCGCTGCGGAGGCTTATTTAATTTGTCACACATAATCGGGACCGTCAGCTATATACATGCTAGCGGTTTATATAATCTAATTATACTAAATATAAATAATCTTGCTAAATTAGTAGATCAGATGTACACCGATTATACGTGCGTAGATGTAATGGTGGACGGTATGAGGGTGTGATATGATTGAGATCTTTAAAGTGGATGATATGCATAATTTGTATAGTCCTTGAAAAAATAGTTTTAATCCGTACTGAACTGAAAGAGTATTATAGAGAATACAGAACAATGTCCACTCAGCTTTAACCTTTTGTTTGTTTGTAAAATTCGGGTTTAACGTCGTACTCAAGGGTATTTCGATGACGACGTGACAGCCCAATGATTGAAGGAAACCACCCTCGACACGACTGGCAACAAAGACAAATACAGGACGCAATAGATACGACAAACAGATCGGCTTCCTATTACCATTTAGCTCTGAGAGCACTAGGGCAACATGCAGCTCCCACCAGCCGCCCGCACACAGCTTTAAAATCAGGATAGTAATCGTGGATGTCATTGTAACTTTAAACGTTTGACCGATAGTCCTAATGACGAATTGGGCTCGTGCGAGATCAAGCCGACATTTTGTATTCCCCCGTGCCTAATTAGATCCCGGCACGCGACGTTTCCGGAAGTGCACGTGTCTGTCTCCATACAGGCCTAGTTACTCTGTAACTTGATATCCCGTACAGGGTACCGATTTACTGAAAGATACACTTGAATGAAGTGCGAAGAGATTATTTAGATGAATCAAAATATCACACTTGATCATTACCCGAATAGTTCACCGTGACCTGATTTTTTCACCAAATTCCCACATCAAATACTTTTCATTTGATCACAACGCTCTGGATATAAAACAGACACACATACATGGCTTACGATCGCCACCTTAATATTATTGGTGAGACTTAAAACTATAATCTATCGAGCATTGTTTTTTTTTCTTGCCTCTTAAACAATTAAAATACTAGTTTTTTAAACTTATAAATCTGCCCATTGTTGAGCCTTGTATCAACCATGTTGCTTTCGCTTTGAGGTTAATTTCTAACTTCAATCAGATATAATTGTCGTCACGTGGTGATATTCAAGATCGTGAAAAGACAAAAATGCAAGACTCGCTGGTGGTTCGAAGCTTTATAAGTTACTTCAGAACTGGCTCATTCCAGGCAGTGAATACCAAGGAAAGAGACACAGAAAGGAATGTCTACTGTTGAGCCTTGTGCCAACTAGCTTGCTTTCGCCTTTAGGTTGATAATTATTGACTTCCATCAGATATAATTATTTTGTGCTTTACAATAGACACTAGATTCAATAAGACACTCTATGTTAACATTTGACCTGAAGATCGGGGGATCCTCTATTCATTTATCTAAACTTCATTACACGGTTTATCTAAATTATGTTATTCGTCATTATGTAATCCGCTTAGTAATTACAGGTGATAATGTTTCCACCCAGGTGATAAGCAACAAAAAAAAAAGAAAAGGAAAACACGCGAAAAGTCATATTTGAGCGACCGTAGCTTAGAGCTATATAACGCCTGTATTTGTTTACCACCACAGCAATTAAAATATTTTCCATTATCTACTGAGTTATATTCACACTCCAAACCCTTAAATTCATTGCCCATAATGTTCCGCGGAAAATAGGATATGGAGGAACGAAATATTAGCAAACAGACAAGTTATATGTGCACAAAAGACATTTGTTCTTTAAATTATTAAAGTTAGTATTTGACTAGTAAGTTAGCATGTGATAATTAAGGTCCTTTCCATCTCCACTTCCTCTAAACACATAGTCGATTAAACCACAGATCCACCGCGAAAAGGCTTAAATTCGTTCCCAACAATAAGGCTATTTATGCTCTGTTACACAATACAAAATTTCTCTAGTGGATTTGTGTCCTCTAATTTTGCGTTGGATATAAGCCAATGACATGTTTCCATGTAAACCGTAACCAATATATTTAAATAATTTCTTGTTCACACCTAGGTTTAATACATGCAGCTTATAATGTAATGAGAATATCAAGTGCGACTCTATAAGCGAAATTGAATTTTTTGGTCGTACGATAATTTTGTGAAAACAGTCGACTTGAGTTCATATCCGAAAATATTGTTTTCGTTCTGCCTGAATCGCACGCACCACAGTTGTAATCTTCTTTCAAATCTCTCAACTTTTCCTAGATCAATTTAGACATCTGTAATTGAGCCAGGGGTTTTCTTCAGATATATTCACGTCTTGTTTATTTTGGCTGCCAATTGTTGATCTATTATCGTATTAATAAAAATCTGCCTCCCTGAAATAGGCGCGGTCGAGTCTCGCTGCTCTCGATTTAATACTGACCTCCATCTATACGATTGTAGATTTCGATTTCTTACATGACTGATTGGTGTAGTGCGCCATGTTTCAAGGGGAAGAAAATTTAAAAATAAAGTCAGTCAGAATAAATAGCTGGTAACCAACAGTTATGATTGATTGATTGATTGATCATTGTTTAAAGCCAAATCAGCGGTATTTCAGCTAAGCTGTGACAAAAACACACGGTTACAACTTTGTGGGGTTTTTATTTTGTTTTCCAATTTATTTTGAAAAATAGTGTTCGGAGCGTATGAATAGCGCTCATAATCGTTATAAGCGATTTAGAGCTGGAATAATAACTGATTTGGTTACTCATGTATGGTGAATTGTTCGTGCCATGTGGCTTTTCTCTCTCGAACATTGACTTTTGTTCAGAGTTCACCAAAATCAATTCACGACTATGTTTTATCAATTAATATAGATATACTGTTTGGGACTGAGTGTTGTGGCTTTGTATTGAATAGTTTGTTTGTTTTGTTTGTTTGATTGGGGTTTAGCGTCGTACTAGGCTATTTTACTTATATGACGACGGATTTTCCACTTCGCGCTTCCTAATAACGGCGAAAAACAGGGAGGTAACTTCGTACCCCATAATCATAATCAGGTTCACTTTAGTTTTTGGTTTTGTTCCCCTTGTCTGTCCCATACCCGCCTATCATAGATTAATTGATTGATTACTGTTTTACGCCACCATAGGAAAAATTGCTTAGGAGTATTCTGTTACCATTGTGTGTATCTTTGTGTCTTGGCATAACACAGAATATTAATTTATGTATGTATTTTGATGGTTTATTGGTGTATTTTACATAAATTATGTGTACAAAATACTCCACAATACACCACTTAGGCAGGAATGCAGTTCTAAAAGTGAATGGATCACTTTTTAAATCGAACAACAAAGACAAAACGTACTTATTCACAGCGGTGTACATACAGGCTGCTTTTACGATTTATCTCTATTAAGGCCCCTTACCTTAACTAAGTAGCACACCTTCCCCAGACGTACAAACCTCCAGCCTGCCAGTCTCCTCAATTGCTTTTAATTTAATTATGTATTTATGTTTATATCCATTACTATGTCCACATTGCTTAGCTGAGAGATCTCTGGTCATTCCATGTTTGCTTGTCTGGTTTATATCCGAAATGTTAGCGTTATTATGTTTCGCCCGAAAATGGTTCATGCATCTAAAGCTCGAAAAGAATACCTAATCATTTGCTTAATGAATTTGAAAATACTATCATTACACATATATAAACTCCTGGCATTTGACAGAAATAGACGACGTAAGAATCCCTGTAATCTAACTGACCTAGATCCCAGTGGAATAAATGTTCACTGCGCAAAGTGACTGGAGTCCATGGTAAAAACAAAGATGAACATTTAGTATCGAGCGAGCTAGAAGGCGGTCAGTAAGTTCAGAAGAAAATTGGATATCAATTTGGTTGAAATGACGTTCGCGCTCGAATAATATACAATAAAAAATTAATGGAAATGTCAAATTCTGCCATATATTGAGATAATTGGTTTCCTCTCACATAGAGGCCTTCGTTCTATAGCCACATTAAAAAGTTCTTCATCGATATTTTGTTATATTTGCGCCAGTGTTTATATGTTTTAGGTATTTACTGGAGATTACATTTTTTGTTCAGCAGTGTATATTCCTTGCCACAGTTTTTCATTGTACATAATTATGCTGAGAATCTTTAATTTAGTCAGAAGCCAAATATATAATCAAATTATACGTAAATTTTTTTTAAAAATACGGAACGGATTGCGAGACCAGTTTTTGAAAACTCCCTCCCAATTTTGTGCCAAACTGTGCACTAATCTTTGCTGCATCATGCCCAGTAGCCAGATTATTTTATGACCTGAAAAAACGGAAACGATTAATTAATTGATAGTTTTACTATAAACCAGCTATTTTTTGTTTTGTTTTTTTGTACTGCACAACAATCTAGGCAGTGAGAGGTATCCAGGATCTTAGATCCTACACGCTACAGACAAAACCGGCTCATCTTATATGGCTAAAACGCCACGACCCTCAGACCCTGTACAAACTTTAAAACCATAATACATGTTTGCTAAAAATCTAATCTGACCCTCAGACTCCATCCTTTATGAACACCAAGCAGTTTTGCACAGTTTGGCACAAAATTGGGAGGGAGTTTTCAAAAACTGGTCTCGCAATCCGTTCCGTATTTAAAAATTTTTTTTTTAGGTATAATTTGATTATATATTTGGCTTCAGATGGACATAACATATAGAAAAACTGTACATAAGGCGTTTAAACTCCATGGATCAGTCCCTCTGACTCACACAGAACAATCTTTTACTGTCACAAAACAATTGTTACGACACCATGTGCCAACAAAAGAAAGAAGTAAGATAATAAGATAATCAGGTTACTCAGGTATATGAGTGAGTCATAGGATGTGGCTCCTGCAATCGCGGAGGTGGTTTTTATAAGGTTTCCTCCCGTTTTTCACCGTAATAAGACAAGGAACACTGTGAAGTGGACAATCCGTCGTAATATAAGTGAAATACCCTTGAGTACGACGTTAAACCCCAATCAAACAATTATTGGGTACAAATGTATATGGTAGAGGGGGTCACAGAAGTTTGCGGGTTAAGAAATAGGATTATTCTAAATAATGGTAAAATTTCTAGCAATCTTTAATGTGTATTGATGGCCTGTGGATATCCACTGCTGAGATCAGGCAGGGCTCTCAATTCTTTAGAAAATTAGTAAAGCACCAAGGCCAAAACATTAAGACATGTGATTACCGATGTTTATGGGAATAGTCATAAAATAACAAGGATTTTTTTCTGTGCAGAAAGATTTAATAACATTGCGATTCAACTATGAAAGATAGTTTTAACCATCATGTAAGTAAGATTCAAATAGATTTTATTGCTAATAACGGCTATTCTATATTCATCACAATAATGCATGCATTATTCAGAGACTGAACAGGGCTGGGGAAACTTATTTAATTTGTCACACATAATCAGAACTGTCAGCTGTATACGATAGCGGTTTATATAATCCAATTACACTAAGTATATTCGTAGTTCGTACAACATTGGTATGGATATATGGAATTTTTTAGAGATGCCGAAACCGCACATGTTTTTGTATCGACACAGGCCTAGTTGTAACTTTATATCTCTCAGAGACAACCAATTATTAAAAAAAACGCACTTCAACGAAACCGCAAAGGTTAATTTTGATATGATCATTTGCATACATCAAAAGATTTGATGGTAACGCGAATAGTTCACTGTGCCTTGCTTTTTGGCTTGATTTCAATCAATAGCCCAAACGTATTCATGTGAGAGTTCCTATAGTGTACGAGACTAGGACAACTTTCGTATGCTATACAATGGAGGCCATCGCGCAATAATTTCCGCCAATATTCGGGGCGACTTTTGTCACAGACCAGCATATATCACATGTGCAAAACAAGATGGGGAGGAGAGGGGGCCTTCAGACATTGGATTGAACGATATGAGCGAATAACATCGTTCTTGTTTCTTTGATGTTCTTTTCTTCGATCTTATTATTAGTCTTAAAATCTTTAGGACAATTCCCCATCGTTTGTCCAGACGGCATAGTAGGTAATTACATGTAGGTTTGTTGAACTGGGTTTGCCAATCATGATTCGGATAGAGAAATTGAATTACTTTACTATGATTCTGTTAAAACATTCGTGTTGAGATGAAAGCAGAAATTATTGTTTTCGTTCTGTCTGAATCCCACACTGCAGGGATATTATCTTCTCTAACATCTCTCAGCTTTTCCGGGATCAGTTCCGACAACTGTTATAAAGCCAGGGTGTTTCTGCCGATCGATCTTTTTCTACATCATATTGTCGTCTTATTTAATGCGATCTTTATGATCTTAGTGGAATAGAAAAATACATAGTGTGCTCTGGTTTGCTTGTATGTTTGATTTCATGACTTACTGTACCGAAGATTTTTGCATTTATAGGAAACCATTTGATTCCTATGAGCGAAGGAAACGACAAGCCGCTTCATCTCAACCACTACAAGATATAAGTATATTACCTGGTAAAATACGACCGAATGCTCGGGTTTGGAGAGAAGACCACAATAAATCGGATTCTCAAAAAACTATTTATCCTGCTCAATAAGCTTATATCTTGATCTGCTTGATTCGAATTATCATTCTACTTTTTCATATTGCAAGAAAACAGTTTGTGAACATTTGGATTTAAAAGTATGTCACAAGTCCAACTGGTATTTCATCGAATTTGATACTAGCAGACCTAGGAATAACCAAGTACTAAAAAAATGACATTACCGACGTAAATCACAGTGTCAATAATATGTACACGTACAAATTGTCTGGCCTACGTGGAAAAAAGGAAACCCTTATTATCTAGCGAGCAACGGGTCAGTCCGGTGAGATGAAAGTGGCATTCCAATTTGGCTGTAATGTTGTTTGGACGCAGATAGCAATAACATAAACGTGGAAATGTCGCAACTTGTTATAAATATTCAAATAAAGCCTTCTCTTCTGCATTCTATATTAAATAAAGATTTTCCGTAATGTTTTCGACTATTTCTTTCTATTCCAGACTTTCACAGGCACACAATCAGATATATTTATTCTGTAAGTGTTTAAACCAAATAAAATTTGCTTAATTATTGTAAACACAAAATAAATTCGCAATGGTTAAGGAAAAAATGATTTAATATTTAATATTATGTCAAACTTTCATTAAGAAATTTAACATAGTTTGGTAATTCACTAAATATAACACGACCAAAGCTGAATAAAGTCTTTATATATTTTATTCACAAGGCGAAAAAACCATGAACGGCTCGGTAAAAAGATGTCAAGAATAACAAAATGGCGGTAATGTTTCTATAGATACAAGTCACGTGTTGGATTCTCCTGGTGACATCATACGAGATTCTCTAAGCCATCCTTGTTAATAAAAGTTAGATATTCCAATCCGAATTTCTCAACAAGTACGCCGAATTTTTAAGTTACCTGAAGCAAGTTGCAAATAATTAAGTTAATGTTGAACTATTTAATGACTTTTTCCAGTGATCAATCATTTGAGAATACCTTTGAGATGTTCGATAAGGTTTTGTTCCAGAAAAGTGATACGCCAAACTCAAGTTCCTAATTAATTATTAACTATTTTGCTTTTATAAAATAGTATGAAAAAACCCAGATCTTCTCTAGCAGCATAAACTTATCCCATTTTAAAGCATTCAAAACGAGTTTGAAATGTTCAAGCCTATAAATCTCAAATGTAGGCCGCCCATCATTTTGACATAGTTCTGTTTGTTTGTTTGGTTGATTCGAGTTTAACGTCGTACTTAAGGGTATTTTACTTATATGACGACGGACACAAATACAAGCAGAACATCTCAAACAAATCTGCTTCCCATTACCCTTTAGCTCTGTGAACTCCAGGGCAACAGAAAGCAACCTCTTTTCTCGCGTCTTATGATCGACCGAGGAAGCCGACGGAGTATTCTGCAGGGCCATGGCACACTCGCTCCCACATAGTTATGATCACAGCGAATCTGTAAATTTGTCGTCATTATGACTGTATTTTTAATATAAATAGGAAGTTACAGTGAAGTTTGAACAGCATATAAATGTTGTTTTCGCGATGCATTGGAACATTGGTATGGAGAATAATGATGGCATGTACCATCACAGTATATTATCCACTATGTATTTTACTTTTCGTGTCATAGAAATAAGCGTACCGATTGATCAATAATTAGAGTGACAAACCCAAATAAATGAGCATCGGTAACAGGATACGTGAGAAATGAGGTAATAGAAGATCCATGGAGTACAAACCAAAAAGGGGAGATGAAGAGGATAATAGGGTTGTCAGAGTAGATTTGGTCGGACTTATATTATTATATGCTTACAGTTAACAAACTTTTAAAAGTGTGGCATTATTGTTTAAATAAGAGTCAACATTTTTATGGTATTCTATTAGTTTATGGGTAAACTGGCATGCAAACCGGACTACTGTCACTGTATTTGACCGTACTCTCTCCCTCCTTTCACTGGTTGAGATTCATGAACTGGATTTTGAATTTAGCGGATCAATGTACAACGCAATGTTCCACGATACGGTCCACCGACTTATTCGTCAAAGTTCACAAAACAAAACATGAGGCAATAACGTATGATAACGCTACATTAATAGATCAGCACGTAGGCTGCGTGCTGTTCTCAGCTTCACTTAACTAAATACCATACGCCAATATATAATTATATCCGTCAAAAATATTTATGGAAAATTAATCTCCAGCCTCCAATACAGTGCCAAATGATAACTGTTTTAATTAAATTTGAATCAATTGCTGATATCAGTTGAGCGCAAAAACGAGCCTATCCTCATAATATGCATTGTACGAGACCTGGATACAAAACTCTTTCGATCTCTATTGATTATATATTACCAAAGAATATGAGATTACATTAACTGCGCGCAGATAAAATACGCTCTGGGTAGACAGATACAATTAATCAAAAGGGACCATCGACTTATCAAAATAAATCTGACAGCAAAACGCAAAGTTGGTCTTTAGCCGAAATTGACTTTTTGGGGGTGCAAATCAAAGAAAAACAAATGGATGTGAACTACTGCGTTTTACCTTCAAAAATCTCTATTTGATTTGCCGCGGTTGCTACAGAAATGCCTCATGTTTTCTATGTACATTTCTATTACTTTTTCTCGAAGAGTCTGTTTGTAACCCGCATCAACACGAGATTATGAGCTTGTGCATAACGGCTAATGCATCTAGAGCGTTTAGGCGATTTAAAAAGTAATGAGGAACTAAAACGCTAAGATAACGAAGGGTACATGTACAACTTTTGTAGTTAAAATATGCGATGTTTTAATAGACATCACACTTCATTAATGCACATTGATGAAAAATTACTGTATCATTTCGTTTTAGTATAAAATTCAACATTTTGTATCAGCCTTAAATTTGTAAAAGATCACGTTTCTTTGTATTTGGTTTATTGTGACAGCCAAACATAGAGAATTAAGTACAAACTACGTAATCTATATTTTTATTTTTTCAAGATAAGACTTGTTCTTTAGCCATTGGGCTGTTAATATTTCTACATTTACACCCAACAAAATGTGTTTTAATCTTCAAGTCTTTCGCTTTCATTTTTTTCAACGTATTTATAATTTGAAATACATCATCTACAACAAGTACCAAAGTACAACATTTCATTCACTACCAAGCACTCAAAAAATTACAATTAATCCCTGGACCAGGCAATGTATAGTTGAAGAGTGGCTATAGAGTGGATTGAAACTCACAAATTGCGTTCAGTTGTTTTACAAGGTATTATATGATGCGATACCATAGGCCTATATGCCACACATGTTTTTTTTCTCTACCAGGAACTGTTCTGGTTAATAAATGAATGCCATTCACAGTCCATGGTCTGATCTTTATCTCCCAACCAATTGATATTGCAGTGAAACAAATTGTCAGTTAAGTCCTGTACAAAAAGCAAAACAAAAATGTATTGATTCATAAAAGGGTTCGGCAGGTTCAAGAGAAAAATCACTATGGGAGAGAATTAAACGTCACGCGAGCGTCGATTGTTAAAGATTAATCGATATGTCAAGATTTGATATGCCGTGGCTTAGCGGTAGCGTGTGCGCTTACTAAACTGAACCTGCTTCGTTGTACGGTTTACCGGGTTGAGTCCCCTTGTCGACCATATGGGCTATTTTCTCATAATATATTAATGACTGAATCCAAGGCTCTGTCCAAATGTCGGTTGGGCGCTTCTGACAACACCACGACTGTAATTCTAGGAGTGTTTGTTTTTTTGGGCTTAACCTCGCACTCAAGGGAATTTTACTTACATGTCGACGGATTGTCCACTTTACACTGATCCTTACCTAGTTATAGTGTCAATCGAGAGGAAACATCATCAACCCATTTGTCCCGCGATTGACGGAGCGACAATGTGTGACTCACTCATATACCGGATAGTCGACAAACGGACTATCCCATAAATGGTACATAGATTTGTTTGTTTGATTGAGTGAGGTTTAACGTAGCACTCTGCTTGATAACTTCAGAGAATTATAATGTATGAACCCCTTTTCGTTCTATACTACTTTTGTATTGGATACCATTTCACAAAATGGAACAATATTGGTCAAATTCATTTACGTTGTTGTAATTATAAAGTTTCAGTATAAAGTTTTGGTAGACAGTGGAGCAGAAGTCCTGTTCTCCTGGATACCCAGCCCCTGAAAACACAGTTGTAAACAGGGACAAAAAAGTACTGTTGAATGTGACGTAGCACACTAATCAATCAAGCAATGTTTCATGCAAGTCAAGGTACAAAGCATACTTTCAACGTTAACCGTATATCTGCTTATATTTAAAGTATAAACCGCAAAACTATGATTTATTGATATAATGACGAGATTAAGAGTCGAACATCAAGGGAAACTTATTCTGATCATAAAACAAGCCTGCAATTGATAACATCCAGTGGCTACTGTCAAAAACTTTATTGAAAAATGAGTCTGCAGCCTGCAGTCTAGTTACTAATGATAAAAGGTTTAATTAATTGACATCAATTACCGATATCACAAAAGCAGGATCCCACCACATTATGCAGTGTACGAAAACGGCATACAAAACATCTTTTGATAACTATTGATTATATATTAACAAAGAATACGATTTTAGCCTCCCATGATATCCTATTAAACCAAGAGTCAGCAAAATTCACTCTAGGTTGAGTGAAAGATTAATCAAAAGCATCAATGAGTTATCAGAATGAATCTGGCAATAGAAAAATCCCAAAATCAAACCATCTTTGGTCGAAATATTTATATTGTTGCGTTTGAGTGTGCACAGGACAGAAAAGCAATGGATAAGATCATTATTTCGAATCTATCTTCAAGAGATAAAAATCATTAGTTTACTCTTTATACCTAATTCTGTTCTCTTTCGATTTGTTTATTTATTTCTTTACACCCGCCCCTCTTCACAATGCAGAGATGGCAGGATGTAATTGGTTGGTGTTTTAAGCGGTGCTTAAGGGTATTTCACATATATGACGGCGGTGTATTCCGACATTTATAAATACTAGCACAACCTAGATGTGAAGCCTTTCCATAAAGTGGGAAAGTTAATTTTCATCCGGTGCTTATCAAAGACAGACAAGTTACTTAGATGAGTTCTGTCAAAAATATTTGACAGAACAAGCTGAAAAATGATGATAGGCGAAACTTAATTTAAATAAAATTAATGAGAACAGCTAAACACAAAAACTGGATTCAGGAAAAAATGTCATTGTACCACACCTAAATAGCTAACATCATCGGAGCTCTTATTCCTACGAGTATATAATAGGCCTAACAAAGATCACAATAAACAGTAATTGACAAAATACCCTCTGGACTGAGGAATAAAACTTTTGAAGAGGCAAACTTGGTTTTCTCGAAAAAGAGTATATTTCATGGAAAACATAAACCTACTTGTGCGTGTGACTTGTTTTCATGACTTTGTGTCCGACGAAAAGAATCTTGATTAGAATGGATTAGAGCCCCAAAATAAATACTACACTTTTTACATATTTTTACATACCAGCTAGAGCTATGATTGTATTTTTGATATCAATAGAAAGTTACAGTGAAGTTTGAGCAGCATATAAATGTTGTTTTCGCGATGTTTTCGAACATTGGTAGGAAAAATATTGATGGCAAATACCATCACAGTATATTATCCACTATGTATTATACTTTTCGTGTCATAAAAAGAAAAGTACCGATTGATAAACATCAGAGCGACAAACCCCAATAAATGAGCATCGGTAACAGGATAGGTGAGAAATGAGGTAATACAAGATCCAGGGAGTACAAACCAAAAAGGGGAGATGAAGAGGATAATAGGGTTGTCAGAGTAGATTTGGTCGGACT
>JAVFBW010138558.1:0-13136 GCA_034783835.1 Mopalia ciliata | reverse complement strand
TGTAACGTTAATATGTAGTAAAAATTACTACATAAATACGTGAGGGGTGCCATTTTCAATTACTACAGAATAACGTGAAGGGAGCCAAAATGGCACCCCTCACGTTAATATGTAGTAATCATTTACTACATGGTAACGCACAAACGTTCCTTATTATGCACTAATAAATACGACCTCAGCTGCTCTTCCTCTACTACTCATATCATATTGGGTCATATTGACGCCATATTGAATACTACTCTAGACAACTTGATGCACGACACATCATATGTTGATGATATTCATTAATCTAGACAACCCGAGACAAAACACGTAAGTTCAAATGTTATTTATAGAAAAATTTTAACGCAACAAATCTTATTTTGTGACACAGTACTTATTAATCTTTTCGAGTCGAGATCGTGTTGATTTTTATTCTAAACGTTGAAGCAATGCAAGATTTCATATTACCTATTATGCCGGGCACAGTTCCTCATGGACAGTATAATTCTTGGCATTTCGTGAAACAACACATTGTATGAATTCTTTTTAAACAATGTGTGGCACAACACAATAAGTAATTCAAGAAAACGCTTTGCCCAAAACAACGTATGAAGTTTTATTCTACACAACGCGTGACCCAAAGCATCGCACTAAGACTTGTTCAACACAGCGTGTTGCACAACACATCGTGTTTTGTAATATTCAAGACAACGTGTGACCCAATATATCGTAATGATTAATACGAGACAACACATTGCACACAATATCGTATTAAGTAGATTCAAGACAAAACGTGGCACAACAACAAAGCGTGGCACAACACACTACAACGCATCTTATGTAGTTTTAAGCTAGAGAAAGCGTGGCACAACACAGTAAAACACATCTTATGTAGTTTTATTCTAAAGAAAGGTGGCACAACACAGTACAACACATCTTATGTAATTTTATTCTAGAGAAAGCGTGGCACAACACAGTACAACACATCTTATGTAATTTAATTCTCGAGAAAGCGTGGCACAACACAGTACAACACATCTTATGTAATTTTATTCTAGACAAAGCGTGACACAACACAGTACAATACATCTTATGTAGTTTTATTCTAGACCAAGCGTGGCACAACACAGTACAACACATGGTATGTAGTTTTGTTCTAGACACCCTGTGACACTGTAGATTCATAGATTATATTGATAATTGATCAAACAATTGCACAGTTACTCGTTCACTAAACAGTTATACATTTGATTACATTAAGTTAAGTACTTGTCACATGTATATTACTTCGTGAGATATTGAAATTTAAGATGGCCGAAGAGTTTAAACCCGAATATATATTAGATTATCAATAACCCCGTCTCAGTTGGGAGCTTATGATAAAAATCTTAAGTGTAATTTGATTGTCCTCGGTGACACGGCCACTATTTAAAGTGTTCTCTGTTGATATGTGATTTTAAAGTGTTTGGATAGTAAAAGACATGTTCAATTAAAGACGTGCCCTGTACACTACGTGTTTATTCTAGATCTTAATGTTGGACCACATCGTGATGGTTTCTAAAACTTATATTAAATAGTTAACTCTCAGCTTTGTCAAGTGTATGTTTAAAGAGATTCTATTGCGTTTTCGCAAAAATATCAGAACAAAAAAAATGTTTACATTTGTCTTGCCGTTATCTAATAACAAGCAAATAATAATCCCGAGGATAAAAAACTCATCACAACTTTTACACAGAGCTACAAACGATAATTCCATATTTATCTAGACGTTTCTAGGTGTATGATTTGTGTGAGCGATGAGCATGTAATTTTGAAGGCCTCTGATGGCTGTCACATGTGATCCTGTAGTTAGCCGGTTATTTGATGTTGAGTTGCTACACAATAGAGACGATTGGTAGGCATTAGTTTGACTAACTCATTCTTCACACCTCTTTTCAAACCCCAAAGTCCTTTTAATCTGGTACATGGTACATCGTTGTGTATTCATCAGAATAAAAACGTTACAAAAGAATTTTACGTAAAAACTGCGAATTCCTTATGTCGGTGCCCTAGGAGTTTCTAAAGAGAAATCGGTAAAGTTCTGAAGGGCCGTTTTCCTTTTGTTCTGATCAGGTGATCCTGGGATGGGTATATATAGGCTGATCTGTACTGTCATTTGCCCCTCAACTGTGATCGCGTGAGTTCTAGGATAGCCTTGATTTGCTTGAGAGTACCAGCTGCTTTACTCCCAAGATATATCAAGTCTGAACCCAGACTGCTGGTCAAGAACCTTCAAGTGGAGATAAGATTGTGTTTACGTCACACCTGTAACCATTGGTAGTCATCACGATGAAAGGGGAATACAGCACAAAGGTAAGTCGATGGATCCAAATGAATCACTCAATGACAACAGTTGATTGATCCGTGTCCAAAGGAATTTCGTTTATATGGAAGCTATGTGGTATAATAGTAAATACCTTCATTAATACAATCATAGAATGTGAAGTGTTATTTATTTTAGACTAGATGACAACTAAATAAATGCATAACACAAGTCAACAAACTACTCTTTGTCGGGTCTGATTGTAGAATTAGTCTGTCGCTTGTATAACATACCTTTACAAAGAACGATCACAATGCATTTAGGGCTAGTTTTAGGTTTACATTTACGGTAAGTTAGGGTTAGGGTTAGGCTACGCGTCAGTTGTAGGGTAAGGTTAAGTTATTGCAAATATTACATTGTGACGGACCGATTCTACAGTTGCTCCCAATATAATAATCACAGTGGTCAATTCCAGTGGAACTAAATAAGGTTTCCTTAATTCTGGGAAGAGTATGGTCACCAAGGACAAATTTTAAACTATCCAGATATAGCATGTACATTTCTGTGATCTAACCATTTAAATAACCTGATTATTAAAGTAGTACATTATCTTACATTCCTACCACCTGCTATATCACACACCTTCTTACTTATCTTTAAGGACAATAAGAAATAAAAAAAGTCGTAAAAGATATTTACAGCTTCACTGGTTCATTCAAACCAAAACTTAGACGGTCCCTGTCCGCAACCAACCTATTTACTTTTTGTGGTCTAAAAAAGGTACCTAAACTGTTTGTAAACCAATTAAACAGGAGAGAGGAAATAATCTATCGTAAAAAGGACCTTTAAGTATTTCCTTGACAGTCTGTCCAGTTATTAGAAATAGTTCAGACAAAACCGATTTACCTTTATAATATATATTATATATGACTCATGTCTAAACGATTAAAGCCCTCTGTTTGAAAAGTAACAATGCCGTCTTAACTTTATAGCGCTGGAGGAAAATAGTAACTTTCCAACATAACGGAAACCCTTCACATCTTGGTTGTGCAAGTGTTAATTATTGTTGGAATACACCGCAGTTATATAAGTGAAATACCATTAAGCACGGCGTAAAACGAATCAAGCAAAATGAAAGAACATAAAATTATATTGAATGAGAATGTAGCAGGGCAGTTGATTTTTTGTCGATACCAGGCTGTACATCTTGCAACGGTAGATTGACACAATGATTTCAATACAGCTTATTGTTTCACTTTAAAATAAAAATACCAAAGTTAAACTAAGTAGTAGCAAATGTGTTCAATTTTGAAACCTGATTTTTTTTATTTTTTTTATAGCAGCGTTGCCTGATCGCGGCCGTGTGTCTTCTCTGTGTGTGTTGGACAACAGGTGGGTAACTGGGACATATCACAGGAAATTAAAGGAGTGACCACATCATTGGCCAAAAGAGACATATACAAGTCCTGTGTCAGAATTTGAGTATAAGGGTCTAAATAACCAACTACTTAAACCGGTCGTATTACTTAAACAACGAAAAACTTCGACTGTTAGTGTTGTGTCAAAGATAAAGAAAGCTAGAGCAGTTCAATGTTATTAACAAAACTATATGTATACAAAGAACTACCAAAAACTTTAATCTTCCGTATTATCTAATCAATATTCAAAAAACGGACCTTCCGTGTTATTTAAACTACCAGTTGTTGTTCGTAATGTCTGAATTAGAAAGCGATTGGGTAATTCGTGTGCGGTTGTTCCAAATAGGTTAACGTGTAGCTTATCTGTAAGCCACATAGAACCTTTGTCATTCGTCTGATCTGAAAACAGTATAAAGCTTTCGCAATTCCTCTTTTAGAATATTAGACAAAAACCAAGACCATTTGTTATTCTCTAATGGATATAACGCTTGACTTCTCGTGTTATTCTCTAAAGGATATAACGCTTGACTTCTCGTGTTATTCTCTAATGGATATAACGCTTGACTTCTCGTGTTATTCTCTAATGGATATAACGCTTGACTTCTCGTGTTATTCCCCAATGGATATAACGCTTGACTTCTCGTGTGACCTAAATATAGCTTATTAGAACATTTATGTTGCCGGAGTTTCTACTGTTCATATCGGAGTAATGTAAAGCTTGTACTGTTCGTATCGGAGTAATGTAAAGCTTGTACTTTTCATATCGGGGTAATGTAAAGCTTGTACTTTTCATATCGGAGTAATGTAAAGCTTGTACTGTTCGTATCGGAGTAATGTAAAGCTTGTACTGTTCGTATCGGAGTAATGTAAAGTTTGTACTGTTCGTATCGGAGTAATGTAAAGCTTGTAGTGTTCATATCGGAGTAATGTAAAGCTTGTACTGTTCGTATTATATTAAGTATGTTAGTCTTTGACTTTTGTTTAGTATAAATTGCATAGTGCTCAGACCATATCTATTTTTAAATAATGCACGGGAATTCGTTTTATTTTATGTTATTAATCTAGGACCATTTCTGTTACCCTAGGTCTACTTCAGTAAATAAGCTGGATACAGCTTCGACCATTCGTTGTATAGGAACATAGTTTGTAAATAATAAGTGTTCCTTTTCAGATGCAGCCTATCGTAAAGTATGTTACTACACGAACTGGTCTCAGTACCGGCCGGCAGCTGGCAAGTTTGTACCAGAGAGTGTGGATGCTCATATGTGTACTCACATCATCTATGCCTTCGCTACGCTCCAAGGAAACAATCTGAAGGCGTTTGAATGGAATGATGAGTCCACAAGTTGGTCAAAGGGCATGTAAGTTTAAAAACACCAAAGCAACATTTTCGTTAATCTGCAGAAATTAAGTCGTATTGTACAAAGAATAACTGGAAAGAAACAGTTTGCATTAACCAGAATTAAAAGACATAGACTTATATAAGAATTTTGCATTGACGAGTCTTTACCATATTGGTGAACTCGTTTGTTACTCAAGACGGAATACATATATTCCAAGAGTCTAATTATTTGAACTGGCTTAACCTTGTTTTGTAAAGGTACGAGCGGTTTACAGATCTAAAGAAAATAAACCCAGCATTACAAACACTCTTGGCTGTTGGTGGATGGACTATGGGATCGGCTAAGTTTACAGCTATGGTGAACTCAGCGGCAAATAGACAGGAGTTCGTTTCTTCCACCGTACAGTTCCTCAGGCAGCGCGGATTCGATGGTCTTGATGTCGATTGGGAATATCCTGGAAGCAGAGGCAGCCCAGCGGGTGATAAGCAACTCTTTGTTACCCTTCTCAATGTGAGTATCTTTAACCCAGCCTCGCCCTGAAAAGTGTGAGGATCTTTAACCCAGCCTCGCCCTGAAAAGTGTGAGTATCTTTAACCCAGCCTCGCCCTGAAAAGTGTGAGTATCTTTAACCCAGCCTCGCCCTGAAAAGTGTGACTTGAAATCTACATGTACTTTACTTGGCTGATAATGACACTGAAAGGGTTTTAGGCAAGTAACAAAGAAAGAATTAAAAGATAGAATGAAACTATCCAGGTAGACCAAACATCTTAAAAATAACTATATCCTAATTACAGATTGAAAAGTTATTGAAGGTATGTAACATGTAAGTAACTTCACTTATCCAGGAATTGAGGAGTGCTTTTGCCATTGAAGCTGCAAGTTCCGGTAAACCAAGACTTATCCTCTCAGCCGCAGTGCCTGTAGGAAAAAACACTATTGAATTGGGTTACGATATTCCCCAAGTTTCAAGGTGACTATTTTACATTTGAAAATTATTTAACTGTTCCTGGTGACTGGATACACAAGGCGAGCAGCCACTGATTGCGCTTTACATATACCGACTGCTCCCTACAGATCATGTGAACAAATTAAATACCAGTTTACAATTATACTTTAAACCATGTTGTTTATTAATATAGATATGGCTGAAATCGAGACCAATGCGAAATTGCTACAATGACGAGAATCTCTGGTATGAGTTCATTCTATCGAACATTTTGTTGTTAATTCAGACTCTTAGACCTGATCAACTTGATGAGCTATGACTTACACGGTCCATGGGAAGACACTGTCGGGCTGAACAGTCCTCTGTACAAACGACGCGACGAGACTGGAGGTGACGCTTTTCTTAATCTGGTATGTAATCCATCTGCAGGTTGGTACACTCTTGAGTTCTTGCAAATAATTATAAGTTGTATCTGCCGTTTTCCGGTGTCTTGTAGCAAACAATGTCTTAATGTCACAGCATGATGATCGTTAACCTATCATTAGTGATTCGCTTTAGATATTTTCTTTTGAACATTGTGGAGTTTAGTAAAACAAACAAACTTATGAATGTATTAACACCAGGATGTTTAAACATATTCGTGAATGACACTACTTTGATCTTCCAGGACTGGGCGGCTCAACATTGGGCCAATAGCGGTGCTCCTAAACACAAGATGAGCATAGGAATGCCACTGTACGGCCATGCCTTCACTCTGCAAGATACATCATCGTTCAAACCCGGCTCAGCCAAGGCCTCAAAGGGCAAAGCAGGCCAATACACACGAGAGGCTGGCTTCCTGGCTTATTATGAGGTGAGATTGTCTAAGGGATTATCGTCCCCATGGTGCGTACAGATACTTATTAATATAAAATTTTGAAAAAGCCGCATTGCAAAGATATATTACAAATCAGTCACAATGAACACCTTAAAACCATTTGCGATGTTGACATGTTTATGACAACAGATATAAATACACTTAAACAATAAATCATAGGTTGATGAGTTAATTGTACTTGTATATACAAGAAATTGTGAGCAAGGGTAAACTTTCACTTCCGTATTCAGTCTATTTGACTGTAGCCTTACTATTTCTCCAGAAGTCGATTTAACATAAAAAAGAGCATTTTACTTTCTTTTTTTTATTATCACTTTGGGTATTGGTTTGTACAAGTGTTTTATTCTGTGTTCGTGAAATTGGTTTGTATAAGTCTTTTATGCTGTGTTCCTGAAATTGGTTTGGACAATTGTTTTATGCTGTGTTCTGAAATTGGTTTGTACAAGTGTTTAATGCTGTGTTCCTGAAATTGGTTAGTACAAGTGTTTAATGCTGTGTTCGTGAAATTGGTTTGTACAAGTGTTTTATGCTGTATTCGTGAAATTTGTTTGTACAAGTGTTTAATGCTGTATTCGTGAAATTTGGTTTGTACAAGTGTTTTATGCTGTGTGGGAGAAATGGGTTATACAAGTGTTTAATGCTGTGTTCGTGATATTGGCTTGTACAAGTGTTTTATGCTGTGTTCGTGAATTTGTTTGTTTCTGTAATTGGGGTTAATCACCCCACTTCACTGATATGACGGCGTACAAGAAAGATGAAAGAGTAGGGGAAACCACCTACGGACCCTGTCAACAAAACACAGGGCAATCACAAAACGCACTCCCATCAAATAAGAAGTTGATCCTCTTCCTGATTGCCAATAACTCTAAAAACACCCGGGAAACATGAAGCACCTTCTAGCCGTCTACTCGTGTATGGTGTTTAAATACACCCGCCTTGACGCATTACTCACACAATCAGAGCAAGAAATGCTAGGCTATCTTTACATTCGCTTATAACTTAGATTAAATAGAGAGGTTTGCAAATCATAGAAAAGGCTCAGACGCAATTCTTTTACCTTCCAGATTTGTCAGATGCTGAAATCAGGAGCTACACGATATTGGGAGAGTGAACAAATGGCCCCTTATCTGGTGCAAGGTAACCAATGGGTGTCCTATGATGACGCTCAGAGCCTGAAAATTAAGGTAAGGAACTTAACACCAAAGACGGGGACAAAGTTTGATTGTTATAAATGTTTGTTAACTGGCTTCTAAGACTTCTATTATTTTGTTCCGAGAAAGTCATTATGTTAATTTATATTCAGCATAATTTATGTCAAGGTAATGCAAAACACATGACCGACACTTTAGTCAAATTGAGAATACATGTAGGAAGAAGTGATATGATAAGGATAATGATGATTATTATGTGACATCAGGGGACACATGTACAGCAGTTTCATTTAATCTCAACTAGTTTTCATTGAAAAGCGGAAGGAGTTGGATATTCCTTAGTCTGGAACTCAAACAATATTATTTGGAATTTCACAACTACATAACGCTTGTGGTATATTTTTTCAGGTAGATTATGTAAAGAAGAACAATTTTGGCGGGGTGATGGTTTGGGCTCTATCCCTGGATGATTTTGGTGGGTTATGTGATGGACATACCAAGTACCCGTTGATGAGCGCCATTAATCAGGCGCTGGGAGGCGGTTCACCTGTTGTTATGTAAGCACTTTGATTATAATCTCAATAACAGTAAATACATATGTGTTAAGTGTTGGGCTTGTGAGAAGATAACAGTACATACATATGTGTTAAGTGTTGGGATTGTGAGAAGATACCAGTAAATACATTTGTGTTAAGTGTTGGGCCTGTGAGAAGATAACAGTACATACATGTTAAGTGTTGGGCTTGTGAGAAGATACCAGTACATGTGTTTAGATTGATATGCATACATACAACCATATATAATTACATCTAGAAGTATATATTCTTATATAACGAATGTCACAGCCATATTTAGAAATATTGAAGATGTAATTGTAGTATTTGACAAAATATATGGGACAAAGATGGATCACAACTGAATGTTTTTTGGGACTCGTGTAGGTTCACTTTGGACTGTGTATATGTTGTGGCTCAATCACGAACTTCTTTTCTATTAAATTAATAAAAATAATTTTGTTGATAAAATGTACATATTCTTTACAGCCCAACAGTGCCCCCACCACAAACAACAAGACCACCAGTTATCACTACAAAAGGTACGAGCCCGTATTATTTAGTAAGCTATACAAATTTGATTACTACTTGTAAATGTTGCAAAATGTACGAAAATATCAGAATATAAAACAAACCAACTAGTAGGGTATATACATAAACATGCTGCATACAGCTCCTTGATAAACTAAGGCAGATCATTTATAACACCATAGTCTGCTTACCATTTGTCTCCATACTGTATAAAAATATTCGATTGATTTTGTAGAATTGTCTTTCTTTTCCGTAGCCCCTACTGTAGGTATTCCTGTGACTCAGCCTGGCTCCTTCGTGTGCTCGGGTCGTGAAAATGGTTTCTATACTAACCCGGCAAGCTGTAGCGGATACTTTATCTGTGCTTCTGGGCTGAAGTTTTCCATGAACTGTGAATTGGGTATGTTTTATCACACCAGTAGAAAGCAATGTCTCTTCCCGGACTTGGTTACGTGTGGGACCAGGCCTAGGCTGGCTGTTCGCCGACATACCACCCCAGTACCAACGGCTCACGCTGGTTATATAACTACACGACGACAACAAACCAACCAACGTAAGATATTTTAACAATGGAGCTTGTCATTTTGCGTGAACAATAAATGAAAAACCGAAATAACACGTGAGTTTGCAAGTATGTCATAAGGAATGCCACAATAAGCAAATAATTGCATAGAATTTGAATGTGAATACGTCTCACCGGGAACAAAAACTCTCCACCACAACCAATCAACTATGGAAACCTTACCTAGGTCTATGTTATTTTGATCAGTTTTGAGTCTAAGCTATCAAAGTTTCCTGATATTTTAGTCGCCCAATCTAATTTAAATCAGATTTAAAAAAAAAACGCTTTTTGTGTCTTGTTTGTCTCTATATTGAGATCTAACACAATCACCGTACTTATATTTGTCAATTCTTAAATTGACAAATCACAGAGCCGTTTCTCAAATCTGGTTTGTAAAAACCGACGATTTCTGCCGACGAACCGAAGTTTACCAGCTTCGTACTTCAACATGGCGAACAAATACGCGCATAATGAACAAACAGTTAAATTATAAACATAACATGTCGTCTTACTTTTCTCTATTTATTACATGTGACTAACAATACCAACACAGAAGAAAGTAATACGACATGGCTTGTTTTGGTTTAATCATAACTCCGCTTAATCTGTGTTTTTGTTGGACAACTGAAACTGTGACCTTTCTTGAACCCCAGTAAGTTTGACCTTATTGAACAGTTTAAGTAGGCTTAGAGTGATTGTGTTAAATATGAATATAGCGGCAAACAAAACACGGGGAGGTTTTTTTAAAGCTGATTTTTTATTAGATTGGGTAGTCCCCAGTTGGCGACTGACACGATTAACGTGGGCGTTGTAGGCGGTCCTCTGGTGTCAAAACGGTCTAGATTCATGGACTTTTTAGTAACGTCACACTGCAAAAAAAGTGTTTGACGTCATGTAAAAGCCCCACTATCACGAATGTTGTGACGTCAGAGGACCGCTTTACAATGATAAAATTATCTCCTTGCCAACTTCCCGAGACTCCCATTAAAATAGGCTTTCGGCTCATCATGAGTTATGCTGACACAAATAAATGTAGCCTCGTATATAATATGAATTTGTTAAAATACACCCAACATATCTTAATGGAAACTACATTTGATGCAAAAACTTCAACCATTTTAATAGCTCAAACATTATCCACTGCATGACTGTTTTTATCTGTGATTATAGACGCAAAAATTATTCATATATAAAATATAGCTTGGCACTTTTTGTATACTCTTGTTTTTCTGTTCATAAAATTGTTCCGGAGTAAGAATATATCTATTCACTTACGGTACAGACTTAAGTACTAATATTTGATCAAACTATATTTACTTCTACAGGATCTACCCAGTTCTGTGACGATAAGGCCGATGGATTGTACACAGATCCCGACAATTGTCAATTCTTTTACCAGTGTGCTAAACGTCTGACATTCCATGAGCCATGCGGAACCGGAACGGCCTGGGACCCTTCCTTGAGAGCCTGTAATTTCAGACATAAGGTCCCCAATTGTTAACTACTGTTTGTTGTGGTAATAAAATGTATCGGATAAAATAATTATTATATTTGCATTTATAGTGTCAATTTATTCGTCACGATCCTTCAAGTAATCCATGGTATAGTAAACTTACGACTCAAATACCAGTTGCACATGGATACATGGTATTGATAATTTACGACTCAAACCACAGCTGCACATGGATACATGGTATGGTAAACTTACAACATGGATACATGGTTTGGGATACTTACTACTCAAGTCACACTTGCACATGGATACATGGTTTGATAAACTAACGATCCAAAAAACAGTTGTACCTGGATACATGGTTTGGCAAACTTACGACTTAAATCACACTTGCACATGGATACATGGTTTGATACACTTACGACTCAATTAACAGTTGCACATGGATACATGGTTTGGCAAACTTACGACTCAATTAACAGTTGCACCTGGATACATGGTTTGATACACTTATGACTCAAATCACACTTGCACATGGATACATGGTTTGATACACTTACGACTCAATTAACACTTGCACATGGATACATGGTTTGATACACTTACGACTCAAATCACACTTGCACATGGATAGTGTATGGTAAAGTTACGACCAAAAAAGCAGTTGCACATGGATACATGGTATGATAAACAGACAAACCAAATAACAGTTGCACATGGATACATGGTATGATACTTACGACTCAAATAACAGTTGCACATGGATATATATGGTTTGGCAAACTTACTACACAAATCACATTTGCACCTGGATAAGTGGTATGGTAAATTTACGAATTAAATAACAGTTGCACATGGATACATGGTTTGGCAAACTTACTACTCAAATAACACTTGCACATGGATACATGCTTTGGTAAATTCCCGACTCATATAACAGGATGTATGGTTTGGTAAATTTACGACTCAATTAACAGTTGCCCATGGATACATGGTTTGGCAAACTTACTACTCAAATCACACTTGCATCTGGATACGTGGTATGGTAAATTCACGACTCTTATAGCACTTGCACATGAATGTATGGTTTGGTAAATTTACTACTCTTATAACAGTTGCACATGGATACATGGTATAGTAAACTTACCACTCAAATAAAATTGCACCTGGATATGTGGTATGGTAAATTTACGACTCTTATAACAGTTGCACATGTATGCATGGTTTGGTAAAGTTACGACTCAGATAATAGTTGCAAATGGATACGTGGTATGGTAAACTTACGACTAAAATAACACTGAAAATGGTTTGGTAATTTTATGACTCAAATAACAAACACAAACACTTAACCATTCCAGCCTTTCAATACATGAGCCCAAAGGTTTGGCGAAAATTTAAATGGATTCACAAAAAACAACCAGATGGAAGAAGAGAGAAATGTCAAGCTTCCTGTGAAGAAATTGTGGAAATTTTTTTTTACAAGATGGCTGATGGGTATCACAGTTTTTTTGCTTTAACGAGGGAAAGACAAACTCTTCCATGTTTGTTTGAAACTCTGCAGACGGCATTTACGAGTTATGAAATAAAATTTTCCGCTTTAGTGATAGCTGTTTATTGGTTGAATTGTATCACTGAACAAAAAAAGTGGTCAAAAAGCGGTGTTGCACTGAAATTCTTGGTCCCCATTTATTTCACACATCATTAATATATCCTTTATTATCGGTGTGTTCCCTTCTATTTTGAAATATGCTAAGGCCACTCCAGTGTACAACAGCAAAGATAAATTTTTTTTTGGTTTGGTAAAGTTACGACTCAAATAATAGTTGCAAATGGATACGTGGTATGGTAAACTTACGACTAAAATGACACAAACACTTAACCATTCCAGCCTTTGAATACATGAGCCCAAAGGTTTGGCGAAAATTTAAATGGATTCACAGAAAACAACCAGATGGAAGAAGAGAGAAATGTCAAGCTTCCTGTGAAGAAATTGTGGAAATTTTTTTTTACAAGATGG
>JAVFBW010138547.1:0-13136 GCA_034783835.1 Mopalia ciliata | reverse complement strand
TGGGGTGAAATCGACCGATTTTGACGTGGATTGGGGTGGTGTTCCTACCCCCATTTACCCCATTTTACACCACCTTCCCCTATCTTTTCAAGGTTAACGGTGGGGCGGCTTTTAGGGGTTGGTGCGGATTTTCGGGCCCAATTGGTGTAGATTCAAACGGCGCTTTAACCTAGGTGGGGTTCTATGCTGTAACGTGGGACCCCAATGGGACCTCGATGGTCTCGGTACCAAATACAGGTTGTCTTCAACGCGCATGTCCGAATAGACCGACTTCCGGTATGAAACGGCGGGTAACCCCCTCCTACACACGTGGAGGAGCACCTATGTTCTTTGTGCGGTTTCAACCCGATCTTGTACGTTATCGGATTCTTATCTATCTTTGGTTTCTTGGCCGGCGCCGGAGGTACGTTTGCGGTCTCTTCTTTCTCGGTAGATAGAATTCGTCTTTCGAGGCTAAGGACGTTGTCCATACAAGGGGGTGAGACAAAGAACGAAATGAAATAATCACGTATTATCGCTCTAACCGGTCTCGGAGAGGAACGTGGATTGACCTCGTTAGATTCTTTTGGATGTTTTTATATATCCTCGTTACAGGGATATGAATGTTCAAGTGTGAAAGAGTTATCATCGTACCCCGTGTTATCGTTGTAGACGGAACGTTGAAAAATGTACGAGGTTAAAAAGTTTACCAAGACGCTTTTCTCCATAGATAAACTTATGTTCGCCGTAAAAGCGCCGTCTTCGTCCATATCGTATTCCGTATCTTACATGAGGTCCAGCACCGTAAAGATCGCCGGATCGTATATAGTCGTTAAAAACTTGTATACTTATCCCGGTCTAACGGGGAGACTAATACTTTTAGTTCCCGCCAATACTACGGAGACGACGAAGATCATATCCGTGGAAATCAAATACGAGAACTCGAAACGCGTTTTCGTAGTCAAGAGGAGCGCCCCGTACTTTAACCCGTACGCCCCGGAAACGGCGTTGGTGACAACCGTCGAAACCGAGTCGCCGCCTAAAGACAACAGTTTCAAGGAGTTGTTAGCCAGTTTGTTGCCGCCATCCTGTACCGTCGTTAAAAAGAATAAAGAGGTGGTCGGTGAGGTTATTAATTACGGAGTTAATCCGGACAAGCCGATTTACGACGAGAATGAAGAGGCCCCCGTTATACCGTTTTGGTTTAACCATAACCATTGGACCCGATACTCGGACGCTTTCGATATAGACGACGCTTCCGCGGTGCGCGATATATACGAAGAAGAGATAAACCTGCACCTCGCCAATCGGCTGCTGTTAGACAGATACACCGCCGCGTCTGTCCAAAACCACGACGACACGCCTGGCGATATCGACCTACCGGTTATAGCACACACCAACGCCACCGCGAGTATGGTAGAGTACGTTCTTTCCGGGGCAGTTATAGCTCAGACCACGTCCTTCCCCGAAAGTCCCTCGTACATCCCGGTTGATAAGGGAGACGCTTTCGCGTGCGTTGTTATGAACGTGGAGAAACCTCTCACCCAATTCGGACACGCGAAATTTCTGAAGAGATACGGGTTCAACAGAGACCCGTCCGTAGTCTCGTACGCCCTGGTGGTATTGGGTAGAGGACGCGTCATAGGCGAAAAGAGCACCGATATATACGGGACAGTGACGGAGACCGGTATTATGCGCCCCGACATAACTATCGTCGCCGACTACTTAAAGGCTATAAAGAAAATAGAACGGGTGTTTGACGACCGGATTTTGAGCGAGGACGAGATAAAACAATTGGACGAACGGTTAATCGCCATGGCCAACACGGCTATAGACGCTATACCGTATCATATATACATTACTCGCGATTTGAGTCGGTATATCGTCCACCCGTTACTACCGGGCGTAATAGTCAGCCGACTATCTCACCCGGACATTCACGAAGAAAGAATTCGTTCGGAAAACGTAACATCGACTTTGAATACAATTTTATTTTGAAACATTTCGTTACGTCGTTCAATTCAAACGTTTGGCATAAGCGATATTCTCATGATATTACCCCTCTGCACGTAATAATTCGGCGCGCTTTCGATAGTGGCTACGTGCACGGGTTCGAAAGGTTTGTAAAGGTCTGCCAGGTCGGACACGTATCGGCTCAAGTTTATGTACGCATCGCAAACTTCCCCGAAACCGCCTTCGAAATACTCTTTCCGCGCGTCGACCGTCATTTCTTCTATGTTTTTAACATCGCCCGCCGTATCGGACATCGCGGACACGCTCTCCACCAGCTTCCCTAGTAGATCCTGTTGTTCCGCCATAGTCATAGCGTTGGATTCGGCCAAGTCCCTTAACCAATATGTGTGCACCACTTCGAGCGCCTTAAGCGCGGCGGTCTCATCGTCGCTGTATCCGATGGCTTCATTGGCCGCGGTGAACAGTCGTCTCCATACCGGGTTACCGGATAACAATTCTTTCGTCTTCGCCACAACGATCTCGGGGGCTAAAGTGTGCGAGTTATGGGCTTTGTTAATGGCGGCCGCGTCTAACTGCGTTTTAAGGAACTGGTTGAATTCCCGTTGAAATTTGTGAAGATCGACGGTCTCCGGAACGTACACGGAACCGTATTCCGGCATAAAAACGGGCGCCATGACGGCTTGAGTCATGGGGGGCGTAATCGTTAGTTCGGCTTTACTCGAGATGGGTACTACGCCGGTGTGATACGCGTCGACCCCTCGGCTGTCGGTGAATATAGCTTTACCATCGCCGAGGAACATCATCGGGCGCCTAGCGTTCATAGAAACCAGATCCCTCATAAAATTAACGTTAATACCGTACTCGAACCGCACGTCGGTTAAATGCGCCTTGGCTATATCCTGTTCCATTTGAACGGTTCTCGCCGTGCGCAATATTTCCGGTCTGAAGAAGGTGCCTTGTAAATCCGGCTGCATACCGGTAGCCACCGATGTAGAATTATAGTAACTGTCCATCGTTTAACACTATTGTGTCTTGAATTATAGTCTGCGAACTTAACGACCAGTTCGTATTCGGGTTTAGAGCCAAAATACCGGAAAGATACCCGCACGTAGTTAAAAACGGTTTGACGACTACACCGGGTAAATCCGCTGTCCTCAAACCCACGGCGCTGGGATATATTCTTCTCAACGTTAAGTATAATTCGTCCGCGTGTTGAAGGAACGGTAGGTAAACCGCCGCGTGAGCCGGTATATCGTCGCCTATATGAGCGGCGATATTTATTCCCGCGAAATAAAGGTCCAGTTCGTCTTGTAACGTCTCCGGGGCATTTCCGGCGATAATAGCGGACGCCATATCGCCCGTCATCTCCCCCAATTTTATACCGGCCGCGTTTGATCCCGCGAACCGTCTCTCTTCTTTCATAATCAAAGCCCGTATCATAACCCCGGTTCCGATACGCACCATTTCTTTTCCAGCCTCGCACAATTCACACCCTCGCAGTATGCAATTCCCGGTAAATTCTATCATATGTTTATACACGGCCTCGTATTCGGGAGAGACAAAACGAGTCATAGCCGACGAATCACGAAAAAAAAAAGACATTGTATTTCAAAGCGCGGTGAAAAAAAAGAATGACGGGGTCAAAAGTCGTCGTCTTTAGTCGTGTCCAGCGTGTTGTATTTATTTTTCCTACCCAGAAGATTATTCATAGACAAGAAGCCGTCGAATTTGACCTTTTTTTTACACGCCCTGTAACAATTAAAACCCATATTCAGCACTATCCCGGTGAATATAATGAGTACGATAACTAGCGCGGATATTCCCACAGTCATGATGTACGCGTAATATTCTCGAATTAACGCGTGTCCCTCGGCGATAAACGCAATTTTTAACTTCTCCACCAATTCCGTTACATTAATAGACACGCGCTCCGCGACCGGAGGTGTTACCGATGCCATTTTTTGCCGTTGTTTTTCCGTTTGGGAATTATCCTTTTCCTCGGGGTCTTCTTCTCGTTGATGCTGAGATCGATCTTCTCTTCCGGTTTTTCGCTCAGTATGGCGGCGTTGGAAAGAACATCGTCGAACGTATCCAGGTCGAGAAAATCATGGGCGGGCGGTTCTTTTTCTTCTTCCATTTTTTCGTCGAAACAAACGCCGTCCAGTAAATCGTCTTGTCCCACTAGCCATGCCTCGAGGTTACCGCGTTCATACATTTCGTTGATTTTCGATTCTATTTTTATAATATCGCGGAAAAGCGTACTAGTGTCTACGTCGGACATCTTAGTTCCGATACGATATTTTCAATCTCTTTCAACAAGGGGCCAACGATTTTGCTGTATAAATACTTTTTAGCACCCGGTGTGACCTCGCGAACGCGCATACTGGTGACGTAGTCAAAAACATTTTCCGTGTGTAATACAGCCATCGCGGCGACGGGCTTAAATTTAGCTAGACATTGCAACGTCATCTCCTCTATACTCATAGAGAAGAAAGCGTCCGCGTTTATCACCCCTTCGACCGAGCTGTAGGAAAAAGTGGGTTTCTCCACGACGATTTCGGCGCTTTGCGGTACCGTCTCGAACAAATAACGATGTTTCACGATTTTTATCCGGTCGGAAACTTCCCTCGGGAGGACACGTTTTCCTAGCGCCGCCGTCGCGGTTAATAAGGCCTCGTATCTATACGGGCGTCGTTCGTTAAAATCGGTCGAGTCCCCGGCTAAAACGCTCAATTTAACCGGTATCGGATTCACACCCGGCGGCGCCATTTCAATCATTTTTTCTAACAGGCGCGCCACATCCGGCCTCTTGTGAAAGATAGTCGTCGCTTCGATTAGGAAAGATCTCGGGTCGACGGGTACCGCCACCGCCGAAGGTGTACCGCCCTCTAAACCCATACCTAGCGCGTACCGCAAAAATGGAAACGTCGTCCCTAACCACCCTTCTACACCGCCGATGGTCGCCGCTCGTTCGTCGTCCAGTATCATGCCGTAGGCGTTCATTCTCTTCAAAGACGAGTCATACGACCCGATTTTCAATTCACGTACGTACTTTTCCCGCTCGCGAGCCTCTTCCATCGAAACACACCATCCACCGAATATCGGAACGATTTCGTCCTTATCCGCGTAAGGTTGTTCCGTTTTCTCGGGCACGTGCGCGTAGTTGCCGATAACGAATACGGACGATACGATATCGCCGAAGTAAAAAATAACGCGAACCGTTTCCGGTCCTAAGCGGTCTATTTTTTTACGGAAGGTTTGGGTATACCCCGACGTCGATATTTCCATCATATATATCGCGTAGGATAATAAAATTTCCCCCGTTTTTACTTCCGGTTTAAATTCTACAACCGGCACCTTAGAGAGGTCGACTCGCGGATGAGAGACGAACGCGTGCAATAATGTCACTAACGGGTGATCCTCTTTGTAAAGGTCTATAGAGATCGACACCCTATGCATAACCTCCGCCACGGGTCCGGTGTCCGTCATAGGGTCGGACAATCCGTTGCGCGCTTTTGACAACTCGTCCATTAAACGCATAACAACGCCCGCGGCTCGGTTAGATTTTTCAACCGTTTCGGTCATAGATAACATCTCCGAATTAAAAGAAAGCGGAATCTTCTCGGTGATTTCTCTGTGTAATCCATATATAGACCTTAGGGACGGCGCCGACTCGCCGGAATAATCGTCCGCGTCCCACCTAAAAATATCCGGTATGACGTCGTACTCGCGCGGGGTAGAATAGACCGAGTTTATAAGTTTGCTGTCTATTTCCCACCATATTTTTATAGCGGTGTCGGATAAACCTAACCCGTTAACGTGGTCTATCGGCACCTCGACCTCGTTCAACATAACTCCACACCTTCGTAACGGCCAAGTCCGCTTTGATACTCACACCGGCTCTAACCGGTCTCGGAGAGTGGTATCGGCCTCCGAGAGGATTGACCTCGTCAAATTCATTTTTACGCGTTACATAAAAAAATTATTATTTTCCTTTGGCGTTCATTCTTTTACGCCAATATGAAGAGACGAATACCCCCTTTGACCGTATGGAGAGCGGCATCGGTAACGTCCTTAGCCTCGAAAGACGTTAGAACGCTAAGCGGTTGGTACGAACGAGTTCTACCTACCGAGAAAGAAGAGAACGCGAACGTACCTCCGGCACCGTCCAAGAAACCGAAGATAGATAAGAAACCGATAGTTCGCGTGTACAAGATCGGGTTGAAACCCGACAAAGAACAAAAGAAGGTGCTTAACCACCTGGTCGTGGTGGCTAACAGGGCTTACAACGAATGCTTGAGGTTGGTGAACGAAGGTGTTTGCGCCCCTAAACAATTCGATATTCAGAAGATCGTGGCTAAAACGGACGAGACGAAAGACTCTTGGTTTTGGCGGTCTTCCACGGTCGTCCGTCTATTGGCAATCAAGGACTTTTGCGCCGCTTACAAATCCAACAAACACGCGCGTTTTAAGCCTAAGAAATACGACGAAATAGACGACATCAACCCCTTATCGGGTGTGTTCGGGTGCCAGAAGCAGTATTCTAAGATAACGGCGAACGGGGTACGATTCCTACCTAAACAGTTCCCTAAGGAACACGAACGCGTAGCATTCTCCAAGAAATGTAAAGTGGATAAGATAGAACATGATTTCAAAATCGAGAAGACCCCCAAAGGGAAGTTCGTCTTGTGTATTCCCGTCACCGACCTGACTTTGCTGCGTAAAGCTCACCCTCCTACCGACTCTTACAATTGTTGCGGAGTAGACCCCGGCGTTAGATCCTTCGTCACGGTGTTCGACCCGAGCGCCCAAGAATGTTATCAGCTCGGTACGAAAGAAGAGAAGGCGAAAAGGTTACTCCCTATAACCGATAGAATAGACGCGTGGAACTCCGAGAACCCGTCCTTCTTACCGAACGTCACGGAACGCGAGAAAGAAAATTGGACTAGGCACGCTCGAAAGCTATGGTGGAAATTGGAGAATAGAATAACCAGCCTTCATAACGAAGTCATTTCGCGATTCGTACGAAGGTATAATTTCGTATCGTTGGGTAAGCTGGACGTAAGCGGGTTCAGGAGGAACAAAACCGGTAGAAAAACGAACAGGTGGTTGAGGTTGTACAGACATTTCGCCTTCAGAGAGAAGTTGCTGGCGAGGGTAGAAGGCGAAGAGGGTATAGACGTACGCATTACGGACGAACGCTACACCTCTAAGACGTGCGGGGTGTGTAAAGAAATCAACAAAACATTGGGCTCCGACGAAAGTTTTTATTGCCAACATTGCCGATTCGCGTGCCATAGAGACGTGAACGGAGCGAGGAACATCTTACTCAGAGCTGTAGGCCTTTTTTAAATTTTTCATAACGTCCTCGAGATATAGTATTATAAAGCCCTGACTCTGGGTTCATTTGGATGTTTTTATATATCCTCGTTACGGGGATATGAATGTTCAAGTGTGAAAGAGTTAAAAGAACGAAAAGAAATCTTATGCATTTTTTACTTTATTTTTTTTTAAAAAAATCGATATACAATAATTTGAAGCGGTAACATTTAGAGAATTGACGAGGTCTATCAAGTAACTTCTTCGATGCCGGTTTGAGCAGCAAAAGTCTGTATAGGCCCACCGAAGTCGTTTAGCCGAGAATTTTCAAAAAATTTCCGTCCGGGGTCGGGGACGTCTCGTACTCCTTCCGCGCCTCCTCCAATAAGTGTCGACGAAACAGCGTATAGTATCGGTCGACGTACCTCCGTAGTCTTTCCTGCGTCACTTCGGGTAACTCGTACTCCCTTAATGCCCCGGCACAATATATGTAATACCACGGGCCTCTTCCGGAGGTCGCCACTACCCAAGAAAACGCCTCCTGGTCGATCCTCCGTCTCAGATGAGTGAGGTAGTGGTGGATTCGATCGTCGTGCACGAGGTCGATATATATGCTCAATCTTTTACCCGCCAATCTGGGCGTTACCAAGGCGAGAGCTATGGCGTCCAACTCCTTCCAGGGGAAATCTTTAACGCCGGCGTACCAGAAAAGTAGATCGTCTCGTAGATTTGGCATATTGTAACCGCCGTTCGCCGATATGTCGGCGAGGTCGACCGTCAAGCGCTCGAGGATGTGTTTCGGTCTGGTGATGGAATAACAAATGTCCAATAGACGAGCGGTGACAAACGGGCTTATACCGGTGATCCGCAAAAGTAACGCCTCTATGAAGAGGGCGAAGGATGTCGTTGTCCCGGGCTGCCGCGTCTCACGGACCGAAGAGTCGATATGCCCCAAAAAATGTTGCACGGCCGTTTCGTCTAGTCCTCTACAGCCGCATATGTAATATATATAGGCGGACCAGTCGCTGAATTGATCCATGTGAACGGGTGGGGGGCAGTTCCTCCAATCGTCTATCAAGGCCAATACTCTCGGGTACCACGGAGAACTTTCGTGCAGTAACTTCAGACACGCTACCGTCGTATCGGTGTTGACAACGTTCTTAATAGATCGTATCGGTTTAGGCATACCTCCTAGCGTATGTCGTTGCGTACAAGAGCACTTCTTCACTTCTTCGTTACCCGTGTAGATGGCTCCCATTATGAGGTTGTAACATTCCGCGTGGTCGAGGTCGTCCGTCAAAACGTCTTTCAAGTAACCCAACATATTTATGTGTGTGTCAAAAACATGTTCAACTTCCCTTTTATATCGGCCTCAAACTCCTCCCCCTTCCGGCTCCCATTAGTTCCGCCGATGTCTTTTCGTATTCCCTCAGCGCCTCGTCGAACAAGTGCCGGTTGAGCATGGTGTGATACTGGATCGCGTAACCCCACAGCCTTTTCCCCGTCAACGTCACTTCTTGTAGCTTGAACGCGGTGGTTAGGACGTCGTAAGACGGATAGTACCGCAAACAGTCTATGTTTTTTTTCGCCATGTCGATCCGCCGTCTCAGATGCGTCATGTAATGGTATATTCGGTCGTCGTTCACCAGGGCCATGTAAATATCCAATCTTCGGCCGGGCGTTCTCGGTGCCATTATGTCTGCGGCTATGGCGTTCAACTCCTTCGAAGGGAACTCGCCGACGCCGTCGTACCAAAAAAGCAAGTCGTCCCGCAGATTCGGTATATCGTAGCCCCCGTTTTCCGATATGGCGTGGACGTCGACGTTTAACAGTTCTAGGATAGGCTTCGGATTTTGGATGGAGTAACAGATGTCCAATAGCCGGTTCGTTACGCGAGGGCTTAGTTCGGCCGACCTTTCGATGACCTTCTCTACGAACCAAGCGAAGCAGGTCGTTGTCGGGCGTTGGGCTTCCGGCTCCCGGATTGACGAGTCGATATGTCCCAGAAAATGGTCCACGGCTGTCTCGTCCAGCGTTTTATAGAACAGGTAGTCCGTATAGTAGGACCAGTCGCTGTATTGATGTAAGCGAACGGGTCTCGGGCAGTCTTTCCAATCTTTTATCAACTCCAATACAGGTCGGCACCACGGGGATTTTTCGTCCAACAGTCTCAGACACGCAGCCGCCGTGCCGACGTCGATGTCGGGAGATATACTCCATCTCGGGCTAGGTAAACGTCCCATCGTATGGCGTTCCTGGCACTCGCAGTCCTTCACGGCGTCATCGTTGTCGTAGAGGGCTTTCATTATGAGCGTGCTGCATTCTCCGTGGTGTCGGGCAAAAATGTCCTTCAAGTAGTGCCACATCGTGAGTTTTTGAGTGGGTTATCTGTAACTCTTTTTTTATATACAAGCCTCAAACTCCTCCCCTCTTTTTATGTCCGACCAATGGGGCCCGTCGGTGCACGGCTTTGTATTTGCCTGGTCATTTTTTTGTAGTTTGAACGTGGGGAGTATTTCGAAAACAACGGAACGTCTTGGCGTGCTATCTCGCCGGCTCACTGATATCCAGTCGTGCACGAGGGCCAATCTTTTGCCCGCCATTCTGTGCGTCGACGGCTATGGCGTTCAACTGCTCCGTCGTTGTACCAGAAAAGCAGGATTCGGTATATCGAAACCGTCTGATATCTCGTACAATGGATCTAGTATCGGGATCTCTATGGAGTAACAGATATCGCCGATTAGTGAGTTCATCTAACCGGTTGTGTCTCGTTACGAAAATATGGAAGGAGTTCGGGTGGCCAGGCTTCCGTATTGTCGATATGCCCCAGTCCACGGCGGTCTAACGGTGTATCGGCAATTCTCGTAGGTATTGATTCAAGCCGACGTGGGTTTTATCAACTCCAACACGGGGAACAATAAGGCAGGCGACATCTAACTCCCATCGTGTGGCGGGCAATCAGTCGTAGAGAGCATTCTTCCGGCAGTCAAAATGTCTCTCAAATAATTCCGCATTTTGCTTCTCGGTATGTATAAAGCTCCTCTTCCTGGGCCGCATCGGATAAAACGGGGTCTTCTAGCCGTCATTCGGAGTGTCGCCAACGATTCCCATGGAGGCCTTTTCGAACTCCTGGCGAGCCTGGTCGAATAAGTGGCGGTTGAACATGGTATGGTACTGGACGGCGTATTCCCACAGCCGTTTACCCCATCGTTTTTTCTCTAGCAGCTCGGTGAGGACCAAAGAAAGGCGCCAACAAAACGTGCCATGCTTTTTAAACGTCTTCGCGCTGATCCCCCGTCTCAGGTGTGTCACATAGTGATATGTTCGGGCGTCGTCCACGAGGAACATGTAGATGTCCAATCTGCGGGAAGGCGTTCTTCCTATTGCTATGTCGGCGGTTATGGCGTTTAACTCCTTGGAGGGGAACTCACCGACACCGTCGTACCAGAAAAGCAGGTCGTCCCGCAGATTTGGCATATCGTAGCCCCCGTTTTTCGATATGGCATCGATGTCAACGTTTAAACGTCGTAGGATTTCCCCCGGGTTGTTTATGGTGTAGCATATGTCTAATAACCGGTTGGTCACAGAAGGGCTTAGTTTGACCGACCATTTGACGAAGCTGTATACGAGCGTCACTACAAACTGGGTGAAAGAGTTCATATTCGTTAGATCGTACTCCGGCTCCCGGATTGAAGAGTCTATGTGCCCGAGAAAATGATCCACGGCGGTCTCGTCCAGCGTGTCGTCGAGGAATATTACGTAAAACTCGTAGGCTCTCCAGTAGCTGTTTTGATTGAATCGAACGGGGCGGGGGCATTCCCTCCAATCTCCTATCGTTTGCAACACAGGCCAGTACCACTTGGAATATTCGTCCAATAAATTCAGGCATGTAACCGCCGTACTGGTGTCGACTTCGACCGAGATGTAAGGACAGGGGGGGGATATATGATCCATCAGGTGTAACTCCGAGCACTCCCAATACTTCACGCCGTCATGGTTTCCGTATAGGGCTTCCACAATGAGTTTACAACATTCATCGTGTTCAATTTCGTCTCCGTAGGAAATGTCGTTCAAGTAACTCCGTAACATCTTGTAAAGAGTTTGTGTGAATATGTCGACATCAGCTTTATATAGCAGTTGTTCGCACCGTCAAGTATGTTGTTTACTCTACGTGGCAGTTCTTTCATTGGTCGAGTAGCTACTTGACGAGTCAAGGTCGCTTTGTCAAGAGGATAAGTGCGGAATAAGGTAAGTAGCGTCATCGGTCGACTGGATAATGCGTGCGGGGGGGGAAGAAAGTCGGTTAAAATAGACGTGGAAGTTCACTCATTGGTCGATATAGTCACAACTCGGTCACGTACGTTCATAAGTGTTTTTTTCCTTATTGATAACCGGGTCAACCATTCTGTTATCTCGGTCACGTATACTCAAGTATTTTTTCCGGTTAATAACCGGGTCAATCAGGGATCTAGACCACAACCCCTTTTGGAGTGTTTTTTTCCGCTCTCAATAAAGCAATTAGATGTCGGTCATTACGACACTGCCGGGTATTTCCGAAACTCACGGTGAACATTGTGATCTCGGTCATTACACCCAATCGGTATTTTTCCATTCCTTGAGTGCGGAATAATCGAGGGGGGGTATACTGTTCGTTTTTAACCCTCCTCCCTCGGCTGTACTTTTCATGCCAGTAATTTTCCATCGGGTAACCCCCTCGGGGTTAATAAACGGTCACGTGAAAGTCTCCGCCTAGTCTATTTTTAAAAATATAATGACACCCCGGGGGGTATAATATTTTTTTTAAAAAAACCCCAGGGAGGAAGGCCACCAGTTAGTACGAGGTTGTATTCAAAGGTCCGGGAATGATCTTTTTGCTCTCGGTGCTTTTCGCGCTCTATCCGTGCGAGCTCCACCCCGTCCCCTGTAGGCGGCGATATTTTTTTTTTTCCCCCCCGCGGTCACATCCGGTGTGACGTCATCGAGTCACGTGGTCCGGTACGTCATCGGGCCAAAGTCATCGGGTCAGTCATTGAGTCACGTGTGCCTTCCGGGTCACTTCCGGTACGTCATCGGGCCAAAGTGACGTCATCGGGCCAGTCATTGAGTCACGTGCCTTCACGTGGTCACTTCCGGTCACGTGACACACAGCTGACGACGCAATAGGGTCAAATGTCAGACGTCCGGGTCGAATGTCACACACAGTAAAAGGTCACGGGGGGTCAAAGGTCATCGGGTCACACGGGCCAAAGTGACGTCATTGAGTCACGTGACATGGTCAAAGGTCGAATGTTAAAGTACGTCATATCACGTGACAGGTCATCGGGTTTAGTCATTGTCACGTGACTTCCGGTAGTCACGTGACAGGTGCCTTCCGGGTCATTGAGTCACGTGACGACGGTCAAATGTCATATGTCGAAGGTCACTTCCAGTCACGTGACACTGACGACGCACGTCCGGTGACACAGTCACGTGGTCAGTATATGTCGAAGGTCAGTCTAGCGGTCAAAGGTCATCAGGTTTAGTCATCGAGTCACGTGACATCGGGTCAAAGGTCATCGGGTTTAGTCATCGAGTCACGTGACATCCGGGGTCAAAGGTCATCAGGTTTAGTCATCGAGTCACGTGACATCCGAGTGTTTAGTCATCGAGTCACGTGACATCCGGGGTCAAAGGTCATCAGGTTTAGTCATCGAGTCACGTGACATCCGAGTGTTTAGTCATCGAGTCACGTGACATCCGGGGTCAAAGGTCATCAGGTTTAGTCATCGAGTCACGTGACATCCGAGTGTTTAGTCATCGAGTCACGTGACATCCGGGGTCAAAGGTCATCAGGTTTAGTCATCGAGTCACGTGACATCCGAGTG
>JAVFBW010138536.1:0-13137 GCA_034783835.1 Mopalia ciliata | reverse complement strand
CGCGGGAGTGGTTTTTACGAGGTTTTTTGCCGGATTTCCGCCTGAATTGGGCAAGGAACAGTGTGAAGCGAACAATCTGTCGTCACATAAGTGAAATACCCTTGATTACGATGTTAAACACCAATCAAACAAACACCAAGATGTTGATGAAACAACGTCTATGCATGCATTTCATCCAATGTACTTTTAGGTGGAGCTGCTCTTGTATGACTCTGCGAGGTGTTTGATGAGCTGTCAGGCAGCTCACATTACCCTGTAATTGCGTCCAATAAAACAAATATAACGCACAGAGCGAGAAGGTAAAATAAAAATCGTTCCGAATCGTTCCCACGTTCATGCTACAGAGTCCTTTTACGAAATCAAGAATATGGCATAATTCTTAATTATACTGTTTGTTTAAGTCTCGTTATCAGTTGTCACAATTTACTAAAACAACTGATGAAATCCATCTTTCAGTTCTCGTTCACGCGTGATTTAGATGTGTGGAGATCGTATGTTCTGTTCCAGTCATAAACATCTGTGTGCTGTAATCCATCAACTAACAACAGCTGATAAATTGTCGTAGGCAAATCTGTGCACGGAAACCGGATACGAAACCCGGGTCAGCCTGGAACAATTCCAAGCCTACACAGAAACTAGACACATTCTAAAAATGAACAAAGCACATATTTGTCAAAACAACTTTACTTGACTGAACTTGGTATGCCGAGAGATTCTTGCTCAGATCTACAGTCGGGCCCGCAACCGTGGCTTAGCGGTTAACTTCGATGTACCGTTCATGGGATCGAGGCCGTATCTCGAACCTCAGGTATATGAGTGGGTCACAAGATGTGGCTCCGGCAATCGCGGGAGTGGTTTTTACGAGGTTTTTTGCCGGATTTCCGCCTGAATTGGGCAAGGAACAGTGTGAAGCGAACAATCCGTCGTCATATAAGTGAAATATCCTTGAGTACGACGTTTACCCCAATTCAAAGAAACAGATTTACGATCAATATAAAGCCGACCTTCGTCTGAAGCCATCGAGGACAAGTGAAACTATAAACTTGGAAGAACTAGTAACCTTTACAATGCTACTTGACACTAATTATACGGACAAAGGTCAGAACGTATTCTATTTTTAGTTCTGTCCGTGCTTACCTTTGTTTAAATAAAATTTTGCATTTTGGCTTTGCCTTTGATAATGGTGTAGAAACCAGATATTGAACGGCGCTTCATAAACGTGCTTATTTGCGCCGAGGAATAATTTAAAATAACCACTTCCTGTATCTTAGAGTGTGCTATGAATTTTTGTATTGTTTCAAAAATGACAAATTTCTTTCTCAGGATAGATGTATGAATCGATATATCCAGCATTAAATGTGATATACTCCGAAAAGGACGAATCTCTAATATTTAATTGATTTCCCAAATGTAAAGGATACTGAGTTTAGGAAAACAGAGAAAGGTTAATTGCTTTATAGTGTGGTCATACTCCCCCAATTGTGATGTAGAGTATTTATCGAAATATATTTGTCACCCGTAAATGTTTTGTGAGCTAAAAGCGAACACTTGTTAAGATTTTGGCCTGTTGTGGTCATTTGGGAGTAATTAATAAGTTAGTTTTTCCCCGCCAAGAGTTGTGACATAGTCGTATGGGGTTTATACAATGACGTTTTCCCCATAAACATACGTCATCAAGGTTTTGACCAATCAGTGCGTTAGATTTGTCACCATTTAGAATTCGTACCAAAATTTCATAAAGTATTGTGGACTATAAAAGTCTGACAATACATGGTCTTTGAAGGAAAAGGAAACATAGTTATCGAAGATCTGTATACTACATCTGTCAAATATATACTACAGAACACGGGGATATTTGACCTTTTGAATGATCTGTATGAAATTGTTGTATTAGGTAATCTCGGTCGGTCATTCAGTCCGATTCTACTGTCCCGGATCGTGAGACATAGTTTCTCTCCCTAAAAATATTATGATCCATAGACGAAGTCAATGAAATCAATGGATGTATTATCGATGAATAAACCAAATATAACTAAGAGTCATTCAATAAAAACAATAAACACGCTTTGACTGTTTGGCTGGAAAAAACTAGAATAAGATTGCGGAGTATTATTTCGACTATATATGACATTCTGATTATCAACCCTGTTGGTCTAATATGTTTGCTGTTTATAGAAGCCTCGGGAGAGCACACAAATCCCGAATGAACAGTTTGGACTAATGAAAGGAAATATTTGAATAGGAAATACGAAAATATTGGGGGATCAATTATAAACGCTTGGGACGGCACAGTTATTGACTTTTTTGTTGCTCTCTGGATCTAGTATTGCTTGTCATATGTAACCATTCCAATACAAATCATTGATGTTTAGTTTGTTTTTGTAAGGGTTTTTTTCGCAAAAGTTATAAGCAAGGTGTCCCAGCAGGTGGTTTATAGAGGGACCTTCTCTGCGCTGTCAGAGATGAGGGCACTACCAAGGCGATGTGTCGTGTGGATCTCCTGTGGAAATATGTGGAAAGTCTTCACGGTGAAATCTCTTCGCTTCTTGTGATTGAATGCACGAAATTCGAAAACAAAATTCGCCCAACATTAAGTGGGGATGATGTCGCTAACTGACATTCCAAGTGTAATATAAATAACGTCTAGATTTATTTTTATATAGTCTGAAAAATTGTTGGTTAAGAAGTTCATGCTAGCCAAAGTCTTTTTTCCCATTATCCATGAACTTGTCATGCTGTTCGTAATAACTTGCAATGTGTTATATTTATTTGGAAAAGATTTCGATGTGAGCCGAATCAATGCATGCTTGATAAATAGCATCCAGAAAATCCACTGCCATCTATCGATCATTCTTGAGTCCGAAAATAGAAATGATACTGCATTGTCCTGTGCTTACCATTGGTGTGGATAGCATGGGTTAATCGGAGAGTTAGATGACCAGTTCATATTACTTCTCATTATATGAGCGTCGACTCACTGTCCATTGGCAAGAAGAGCTCTCTATTTGTGGAGGAGCTTTTAATAGCTGTGCTACGTGGTGCAATTTCAAATGCCAACCATGGCAATCTCTGCAATCAAGTTGGTAGTTTTTAAATGGGTTTTGGATTCATTACAGTTCGATCAACACCAATAGATCAAAACAAAATAGTATTGTGACGCAAACGATATCAAGATCAATTTCAGTTTGAATTGTTTATAACAAAATTTCTCCAACCCAAATAAGGCTAGTAAAATGTGACAATAATGGTGAATTCTTCAGCCTAGATGTGTGATGGAATTGTTTTTACCTGGCCTACAATATACCCTGATACAACCTCTAAGACAGTATTAAGCCATTTCTAGTAACATGGCTAGCTAACAGTAACGTTAAGCGATAATTAAAGGCGGAAAACGGTTACCATGTTGCCCATGAGTTAGAGAGCCATTTATTGGAAGCAATGATTAAGCAAACAATGCATTAATTGCTTAATTTGTTTTCTGATCACATGATACCATACCGTGCTGCCTCTGTTATTTCTGGTAAAATAGTGTGAAGGGATATTACCAGATGTGTAGAGAAGTAAGGCCAAGTTTTTGTAAATGTATGTTTGTTTTCAGTATTATCTCTGCGATGACAATTAATTTATAAGACAAATATACAAATGTAAGATAAATCGTTTACTTTTTTTTCTTTTACAGAAATAAAAATAGTCACTGTTAACATATGCATTAAAAGTAGATTCTCTGGACATAGTATTAGTGTAGAATTCGAATGACGTCATCGTGAATCTACATGGAGCCTCGTTATGGGAAGTGCATGATTCAGTTGAAATTTCACCCGCCTGTGTCTGTCTCGCATCTGTCGAGAAGGCACGTTACATTGACACTTTTTTAGATAATGCTGCCAAACTGACAGTCATTCATTTGTTACAACTTTGAGACTCTCTCTATTCTCTTTTGTAAATTGTAAATTTCGTTTTCATTCGTTCCTAATCAAAGTTACATAAAAAACAATTTTGTTTTTTATTTTGCTTTAATGAATTATTAACAAAAACATTTTGCTCCTCATGTGATATAATCATATAATATCAAAGTATACCACATCAGATGCAAAATAAATGTAAAATTGAATTTGTTTGGTTAACAAATTGTTGCTATTTTGATATTTGAAGGGTATAAACATAATGACAAAAGAAGAACATAACTGTAATATTTTAGCTATAAATCCAGCATAAAGCCCCATCCAAAAAAGCGTTTGATTTGTATTTTTCTTGATAGTAACTTTCATTCACCAATTGGCCCTCTGGCTAAGGACAGTTTGTTTGAAGAGTAGCAATACTGTCTTTACTTAGCACTGGAGGAAAATTAACTTTCCAACATTATGCGAATGCTTCACATCTTGGTCGCGCTTGTGTAAATTATTGCTCGAATACGGCGTCGTCATACAAGTGAAATCCGTTTAAGTACGGCGTAAAACACCAATCAATCAATCATTCACCAATTGGCATGGCGCGCCGTCACACCAGTAAAATAACCTTAAATACGGCGTAAAACTTCAATTAAACAAACAAATGGTGTGGTGTGTTAGGGGGAAATATAAATTCTGGGGGTCCATTTTGTCGATATTCACAGGTTAAAATTGACATTTAAAGAAATTAAAAACGAAGTGTATTTGTTGATCTTCAAAACTTAAATTTTCATTTAAAGTTTATACTTGACATAAGGAAACAAAAGGAAGAGCTACAAAAAACCCCGAAAAACAAACATTGGGTAGTATATAGGACGCATTTGAAGAATAAAGCGCACCATATATATACGCTGTTATTTCAGTTGGCAATGGTTGAATTGTTACGTGCTGGTTGTGAGCGTACAATGAGAATATTTTATCAACGAAGCGCAACAGACGCGATCAAAAATAATTACTCTCTCGATGTCATTAAAAATTTAACCCGTTCCAGAACGCGTTTAGCCTTTAACACACCAACGGCTTCAGGGTGAACAAGCTTTTTTTTTTTTACATTTTTTTTTTTTTTTGCGTGTATGTTCTTTGTTTTACATTTCGTAAACAACATTTCTATATGTTAATTTTTTATAAGCCGTTTTTTCTTTTTAATTACTGGTTTCAGTTACAGTCCCCCCCCCCCCCCTGGCTTTCAGTCACATGCGTCATATTGACGTTGTGTTGTAGACTTACGGTCTTTCTGGACCCCTAGGTCGATTTTCAAAACACTCGTTTTATTTAGTCATTAATACAGAGTACTATAAATCTCTACCATATATATGTATATATTTTAAGGAAGCCTAATTACTCAGGATTACGTATATGTGAAAATGGGGAAAATCAAATTATTATTTCTAAAAATATTGCAAAATGAGTGAATGTCAACAGAAAAAATAGACTGCATTTTTCATGAGTTTATTTCTAGAAGTGCAATAACAATGATAAGACTCAATAAATTAGTTGACATAAAAGAAAATCCTTGAACTCGTAAAAAGTGCATTGTTGTATTTTAAAAGTTTTGATGAGAACGAGCCTAGCGGATTTTTATTGTCTATCCCACCTTGGGAATATTGTAAAAATGTAAAATACAACTTTCAGAAAACATTTTTTAAAAATCAAGGACGATCTGCAACAAAATAACGAGTTTTCTAGAAATTGGCCCTGGAAAATGTAGATTCTGCTTAAAACTCAAGTGCCATAAATTGGAAATGATAGTTTTGCGACTTACTATATGATCAAGAGAAAATAAATCATAGGCTCCAATTTAACTGTTTGTAATTACAATTTAGAATTATTGTTTTCATCAACATATTGTGTGCCTCACTTTTAATCAAAATGTTTGGTAAATTTTGAGCCCAAGGGTCCAGCAAGACCGTAATAAAGTAATCGGCGCTGACGTGGTATACATGAAGAGTCCGTGTCTATCGGATCTAGGTTCAACTGCCTCGCTGTAGAGTTCACTAATTTATTCAATAGGTTTCGTCAATACATACATGATCCATCACTAATGTGGATGAAGGAGATTGTTGGTAAAAAATGTGTTAGGTTGAGATAGATGTATGAATGTGCATAAAAATAGTGCATTCTGTTCGCCGGAAGCCTGTTTACCAGCGTATGCACACTATTTACCACACCCTTATAAACCTACCTATTTTTATATGGCTTTAAAATACGCATTTTTAATTAAGATGCACTTGCATTATGTTATTAACTAAAAAAATATATACAAATTGTGAAATGTATACACAACACGGTCTATGTTTATCAATTGATTTGACAAAATGCCTGTCATAAAGCGATGGTGGTTTGACATAGGATAGGGTGCGGGCAGTACATTCGGAAGCTCCAGGAGCAATAACTACAGGTTTTTGACATACTTACGGTCTTGCTGGACCCTGTGTGCGCAAAATTAACCCCCAGAAATTTATCGCTAGGATAAAAAGTTAGGTGTTCGTACTATATGTTGGTGAAAACAAATAATCCGAAATTCAAACTACAAACAGTTAAATTATAGCCTATAATTTTGTTTTCTCATGATCATATCGCATAACTTTATCGCCTATTTCTGGCACTTCAGTTTTGAGTAGACTCCACGTTTTCAATGGCGTATTTCCATAAAACTATTTACGTTAGAAACTTTGTTCCATTGTAAAGAGCACAATGCGATCTAGTAAACAGTGCCTCTTTTTTAAATATAATTTTGTCCTTCATTTTTTCAAATATTTGTTCTCATCCAAAAAAAAATTAAAATGAGGTCAATTTATTTCTTGAGTCTTATTATTATTGCACTTCGAGACCAGTCTATTTTTGTCCGTTGACATTTACTCATTTTGCAATATTTTTAGAAATAATAATTGGATGTTCACCACATTCACATATATATGTAGTCCTGAGTATTCAAGATTTCCGAAAATATAAACATATATATGTTACAGATTTATATTCTTATGCATAAGCGACTAAATAGAACGGGTGTTCTGAAAATCGACCAAGGGGTCCAGCAAGACCTTTATACGATGGTATAATAAAACACCTGAGAGCTGATCTAGACACGGCTTTAATCAACTCGGTATTATACCTGAAAGTTAACACGTGATTAATTAATCCGTTGACATTCGCTTCCATTTTTGGATTCATCTGAGCATTTTCAACATCACAATATTTATTTCAGTGTATTGCTACTTTCCAGTCATATAGTCGATATCGATTTGCCTATACTAATTAATCACTCTTAAACAAGCTATTTTGGAACAAGCCGACTGAAGGAGAGCGCTTCTGTGGGAGCTTCATGCAGAACAACGTTTTGCGTTATACCTTTTACCGAAATAGTATATTACTTAGATGAACAGTGCTCAGGTTATAGAAAACTGTTAGCGTATGTTAATTCGGGGTGACTTAATTCATGACCATAGATTGGCTTTTCATAATTCATTATTATAAGGTCTTGTAGCAAAAGGCCAAAAACATATTCCATTAAACTTCACACTGAAGAAACAATAAAGTCAAATTTCTTATTACAAACATTTAAATTTAAGTTATTATTTACTTTCCGTTTGAGATCATTGGTACTATCGCAACTTCAGATTGCTCTGGTGTTCTCAGAGCTGAAGGGGAGCAGGAAGTCGATCTGTATTGCTTCCTGTTGTAGTCCTGTATTGTCCTGTCTTGTCTTTGTTTGTTGCCAGTGGTGTTGAGGGAAGTTTCGTCAACCATTGGGCTTTCATTTCGTCATTTCAGTATGACGTTAAGCCCCAATCAAATCATCAGCAGAGTAAGCCCTGTGTTTCATTTGTGATATGTTGATATATAGCTGCAATGACTAATGAAGGCTGCCCTTAATAACGTTTTACCTGTTAGTATCTTAGTGCAATTAATAGATTTATGGCCATAAAACTGTGATTGATTGATTAATTGATTGATTGATTGATTCGTGTTTTACGCCAAATTCAGCAGTATTGCAGCTACGCTTAGCGTGGACATGTGCACTCGTGTTCAATCCAAAAGGATTTACATTATAAACCTATTCGTTTGATGCTATAGTAATAACAGTTTGGGATATATAACACCAACATTAACTCTGTTCTGTCGGCATATTTGGACTTAGTCCATATTTGGACTAAGAACAACAATCTTCTTCAAATTCGCCGCAGGTTTCTCTGACAAGCTCTTTCCAAAATCATATACCATCTATGTATATTTTGAATAATAATTGAATCTGATGTTCGAATTTCTGAAGTCGAATCATAAACATTGAATAGTTGCCTAATCCAAAGCGCCTTGTCCAAACAACGCGAGCAATTCGAACAATTAGGGAAGACGAATTATGTTTGGCCGTTGATTCCCAGCAGCATTATGTTCTTTTAACGCCATAGAAGTAGTTAACGTTGGGTCAAGGGTGATTCCAAGACTTAATGTTCACCTTGATTATAAAAGCAGAGCCGTGTAGATCAATCCACAGTGCGCCCAAAACCGAGTAATACCGTTATACACTTAGTTATTCTACTAAATTAACGAACTGTCACCTCCGTAAGGGGATCGTCCTTAAAGTCATAACAGTATCCGGCTTTTGTTCAAGAATATAACGTTTGGTCATATCCTTTGTTTAGTGGATGTTTCGAAACTGTCCCTAACTAAGATTTTTCTTTGGGTCACAAATTCTAATGAAGGTAAAGCAGTGAGTTACGATAAGAGCTTTATTGGTGGACAGCGTCTGGTGGCCAGGAGTGTTACTTTCTGATTGATTGGTTTATTTATTGACCTGATTAAGTGTTAGTTTCCCGTTTTCAGACAGAAAATCAAATCTTTCTCTCTTCCGTCAAGATTTCGACTTGAAGGTATGGACTGGTCTCGAGATTAGTACGTTTGGTTTTTTGTGTTTTTGGGGGGGATTGATTGCGGTTTTACGTCTTACTCAACGGTGTTTCACTTATATGTACTTCTAAATCGCTATAAACATCGTTGATTGAACTAGCATTCTGCGATTTATTGTTGTGTTAAAGTGTTTACTTTTCAGCTGATAAGTTTAATACAACCTTTAAATGTTAAACAGATGTTTATTCTGCCTACTGTTATGTGTTTAGGTCTTCTACATAAACATAACATATAATCTTGGTTCTATATATACAGGGGACGGCTGCTTGACGTGCTATTAAATTTAATCCGTTATAAGATGACGTCACGTCATGTTTAAGGTCTATCTCTAGGCCGGTATTCGCGATTTAATCTGGTGTTAGCGGTTAATCGTCCAAGGGTTAAACGTTATGTTCAATTTTTGCACAAGTTATGATCATGTGACAGCGATTTTGAGTGACGTCTGCAAAGCGAAATGAAATGATATGTACGGCAGCGTAGAGGGGCCACGTTGTAAAAAAATTTCTGTCAGATTATCTCCTAATTAGGAGATAATAAGGCCTGATTATGATATAATAAGTCCTAATTAGGAAATAATATGTCCTAATTAGGAGATAATAAGTCCCAATTGGGAGATAAATTATGTCCGAATTAGGAGATAATAAGTCTTAGTTAAGAGATAACACTGCGATTATAGGTTCTTATGAGAAGACGAAATAACCTACTCGGAGGACGATAAGTCCCATTGGGGAAAGGATATGCCCCAATCGAGAGACTATAAGTCCTAATCGAAAGGCTAAGAACCAATGGGGAGAATATAAGTACAAATATACTTTCCTGGTTGGACTTAGAGTCTCCTTTTGGTAATTATACTGTCTTGATTGAGTCTAATAGTTTCCCGCTTAGGGTTTAAGGTTTCCTGATTTGGACTTAGTCTCCCTTTTGATACTTACAGTCTCCCTAATGCGACTTAGAACTTAAAAACTCCCCTTTTGTTAGATAGTCTCCCAACTGGGACTAAGTTCAGTCTCCCGATTAGGACATATTTTCTCCTGATGATGATTGATAGTTTCCTGATCGGGATGGATTCACTCATAAATGCCAACATACGGACTCGAACCCGTGTGCTGTACGTCTAAGAGGGATAGCAGGCCGACACACTAATGCTAGGTTCCTTCTGTCGTGCGATTCGCTACAAAAGACCAATCTTCGGGTTCGTCACGAATCACACGACATACGTAACCTGGGCCTACTATCCCTTTTTGATGTACCGCACACGGGTTCAATCCCGTATCTTGCCCTATATGAGTAAATCTATCCCCGATCAGAAAACTATAAATCATAATCAGGAGAAAATAAGTCCCAATCGGGAGACTCTTAGTCCCAGTTGGGAGACTAAGTAAAAAAGGGAAGTTTATAAGTCCTAAGACGCATTAGGGAGACTAAGTACCAAAAGGGAAACTAAGTCCCAATCTGGAAACCATAAATCCTAATAGGGAAACCATTAGACCTATTATGGACAATATAATTACCAAAGCTATAACTCCGATCTGGAAAGTATATGGGTACTTATATTCTCCCGATTGGGCTTAAGTCTCTCGATAAGGACTTATAGTCCCTCGATTGGGACATATCTTTTCCCTAATAGGACTAATCGTCCTCCGACGGAGTAGGTTCTATCGTCTTCCCATAATAACCTATTCATGTTGAATGAATAAATAATTCAACATATGTGGAAAAGAATTTAACATATATGAAATTCTTTTCCACATATGTTGAATTCATTTCCACATATGTAAAATTCTTTTCCACATATGTGAAATTATTTTTCACATATGTAAAATAAAGTCATTTTTTTTACATATGCCGAAAAGAATTCAACATATGTGGAAAAGCTTTAAACATATGTAGAATAAAGGTAGAAGTGATAAAACGGCTTGTCATACACGTGTTTTCAACATGATTAGAATGAACAGTAAAACATATATTAGAGGAGATTACAGTAATTAAGAATATAAAACATCTCAAACATAATAAAGACCACATAACTGTGTATCAAGTGGTATATGGTGAGTGAAGCGAAAGTAGAGTGAACATGGTAAAGATTCTTCTAGTTTCTTCATTTCATCGTTTACATATGCTATTCGTTTTTGTTGCAGTTTGCAACCTGATGACAAGGACGAATAATGTAAGACATTCCAAGTACTTAACCAAGACATTACTGGGGTGCATCGACCCCTTGTTCGGGACATAGTCGATTGAAAATCTAACACAGAGCACACTTATTCCCACAAGGCTAATGCAATGTAAAGAAAACTTTAACTTTGACAATTTAAGTGGGGCACTTGGTAATCTGTAATATGACCGAGGCTGGAGTAATGATACGGTAACTATATTTTTGCATTTATTTTTCGTTTATTTTAAAGGAGAAGGCACGCGGTTTTACTGTGGGGTTTGGTTGTTTTTAAATAACCATTTTAGTAACAAACCATCACTCAGATCAAGGAAATAATTTAAATTAGGTCAGTAATTAAAGTATTACAAACCGGAAGTTACGTACGTGGTGCAAGTTACCTGCAACATACCGTATGATATTGCAGTGTTAAACGTATGTTTATCTCATTTCTGACATAAATTATGCCTCCCTGTATGGTACCTGGGTGTGCCAAATATGAATTGTTTATTGCAAAAGGAATTCGATCTGTTTCATTGTTTCCTGAGAGATTCTGTTTTTAAGTCATGCCGCTGGTTAAAATCAGAAAAACAATTTGCCAGTAAACGCATCATTGAAGAACTTGAGAGTGCGCGTAATACACGTTGTGTCATCCGATTTTGAAAAGGACTGTCAGTACGAAAAAACGATTAAAAGCTAACAAATAAGTTAAAAAAAGAATTACGTATACCGTGTGTATTTCTATATTTGGCCCAGAACAAAAAGGCTAGGATAGATAGAAATACATTCGCGATGGCGGAGAGGGTCGGTGCCTTACAGAAAGAAGGCAGGTCAGTTTAGCCTCGTGTTTAGCTAGTCAACAGCGGGATAAAGGGAGATAGCTTCACACTGATCCCCAGCCCAGTATCACTAAGCTTAGCGCAGAAATAAAGCCTAAAATGATTGCTGATATGGAAAGTTTTACATCCCCATTCATGCTAACATCTGTAAAATTAAACGTTCCTTTCTATTGTGTATTGTTTTTAGCTCATTCGATCTTACATATCAGGTCATTACACCATACCTATAAACGGATAGTTCCGTGAGACTATAGGCCTGCATATAGACTGTATAATACTTTACAAGAATACGTATTCGCTTCCAGGCCTACACACTGCTGTATCCACCGTTCTTTTACTTATATCTTTCTTCCTGGCTTCAAGTTAGTCCGTAAACTAATTTGTTACAAACCTGTACGGTAATAATTCTTCTCGATAGAAAAAAATCGACAAGAACTCGACTCCGATATGATAGATTTATCGTAGCTATAGCATATGAAATAGTGTTGTTATTCAGGGTCAATTGCACCGCGTCCGTCACCTCCAGTTTGTTAAACTTAAGTTTCTCACTTAATATTAATTAGTTTCTTAATCTTATGCTACTAAAATATCATTACAAAACGACCAAAACCCACTATAAATTACGTGCCTTTTATATATATATATATGGTTGATTTAAAATAAATAATACAGAAAAATACAAGTCATAATATAATGGAATTAGCCTTTATTATAACATTTGTGTAGGTATCGTTGCTTTCTACTGAAACTGGCTGAATCATATCTTACAAATCTTAAATTGTAATCTAGTAGGATATGTTTTGCTTACACAGAAATATCTAACAGTAATTTGACCAGGTAATTTAATAATAATGTTTTCGTTGTGACAGGATCAGGTGCTCTAGATGCATGTATGCGCTATGCATAGCGAAGGAGAAATACTTTTGACAGAAGCTCATACGATGAGTGGCGAGTAGACGGAATTGTTCTTGACAAAAGTACACCATGTGTGAATCTGGGACATTTTGTGCTAGAATTTGGACAATGTTAATCAGTCTTCTCCATTAAGAAAGTATCACTCTGGTAATCCTTCCAATTTCTATTAGCAGTTTTCGTTTTCCAGAAAATGTTATTTTAATACTACATTCAAGTTTTGAAAGTAGCTTTTTTTTTACATGGAATAAAGCAGTTACAAGGAAGTTTTGATGTATTTATATTGACATCATGGACCAAAATATGTTTTGAAAACAGAAACTTGTCAAATAAACAAGAGTTTGCTTAGAAAATGTTAATCGAAATATTATGTTCTTAGACA
>JAVFBW010138525.1:0-13137 GCA_034783835.1 Mopalia ciliata | reverse complement strand
CATACATAAACATACATTATTACATTCATTAATAATCAACAGAAAGAAAGAGAGGGTAAATATATACATTGTCCAAAACATTAACTGATTACTGTACTTTATACATGATTCTATTCTTTAGTAGTTTAAGGGAATAAAGAAGTAAAAAAGAAGTCTGCATTTAAACAGTCCAAAAGTGTTGTGATTACGAAGGTTGTAGGTGTCTGTCTCAGGGGTGTGTCAGGGATGTATACTACGTTCGACTTAGGCCGCCAGTACAGAGCAAGGCGGCACGACGTTGAACAGTTTCTATTTTTTTTTTTAGATAGAGCCGGAGAGCAATTATCAAATAATAGGTCTCCGTATTCCAGTGTTGATAGTGTCATGCTTTTGTACAACATTTCCATACACTTACGAGGAAGAGTTCGCCTGGCTCTCGTCATTATGCTTAGTTTCTTGTTACCTTTGTTTGTCACGTGTCTTATGTATTCATCCCATTTTCTATTGTACTGTAGAATTACACCTAGATGCTTATGAAATTGAACGCTCTTCACCTCAACATTGTTCAAATATAACCTTGGGTGAACAGGGTTGTTTTTTCAAAGAAATGAATAAGTAAACAGTAATCTTACATTGAACGCCACAAGCCATTGTTTAGTCCAAGCATTTAATAACCTAAAGCAGGATAATAAATCCTATTCAAGCAAATACACAAATTCTAGTATCGAATCAAATATCAGCATCATTGGTGGATTAACCTTGTACTTTATTACATGATGTAACAATAATTTAATGATTTAACATTGAACTTTGTTACTTTATGTAACAGCATTTAAATAGTAAAGTAGGTTGAAACTTTGAACGAAGTGGAATTTGTTTACTGTCCAGAAACAAAGTACTTTGTCGATTAACATAGAACGAAGTACATTGTTAATTGATACGTAATAAGGTCTACTTCGTTAAACTGTTTGAACAAATTGTTAAGTCAAGTAATATAGTATCATGTTGATGTAACACTCTACTTTGTTACTTTGACTCAACAAACCAAAATGTTGATTAAATAAAGTACTCTGTTACAGCGATTTAACAAAGTGGACTATGTTAAGTGTCAATTAATAAAGTACTTCGTAATTAACCATAGAACGAAGCAGTTTGTTACCTACTTTGTTATATTTAGCAAAGTACTTTTTGAGTGTGCTTGTCAACACATTATCGCTGACTAAGGAAACACCATTTACACGTTGACATAAATGATGTTCAACGTCATTAAGGAATAAGGTAAAAAAGAGAGGGGATACATTTTGTCCTTGTCGAACGCCCGTGGAACATACAAAGAAAGACAAGAATATATTTTGATTTAACACATGATTTAAGGTCGTTATACATATTGACATTAACGTTGAGTATTTGATGAAATATACTGATTAATGATTAGGGCTATCCCAGGGCTGTTGTTTTTTTAAACATATTCACCGCATAGTCAATTGCTTATACTTTTCTTATTTAAGTGTTCGTGTCGGTCTCATAGTTAAGATCTAGGTCCTTGTCATCGTGTTGTGGTATAATATGTTTACGGTGTTTATACATACAGTCTATATCAATATTATGACTATCCGTTTTTTGTGTACTGTTATATTCAACAATTTTCCAAATTATCTTGGCTTGCATGACTTCATTGGTCTAATTTTCTTTTGTTGTTTTAATGCTATGTATATTAACATGCAGCCTTCTCACAATGTATATAAATCTCTCGTATGCAACTTAATTTACTGTTCAAATTGTGATTCAGTCTATTCAGATGGTTCTTTTGTCTTGCAGAATTACATTCCTTTCCAGACTATAGTTTATCTGTTAATTTATGCTGTCACTTGTCAATTTTATTGGAAAGTGTTTGCACAGTGTTTTCTTTACAAAGTTGAGTTATTAGTGACAGCGCTTTTCTCTGTTTATGGTTGGCACAGAGTTTACCGAGTCCACTACTTGTAGCCAACGTCCATGGTCGTTGAGTAGTCATGTTCAAAATGTGGTTACTCGATAGGAACCAAACTAATCCGAGCTTTGTCTTGAATCCGCGTGCTCCACTGATTTCTTAAAATCAGAAGCGTTCCTTTACGTCGATTTTGTTCTTTCCTTTGAACCGTTTACATTGTCACAAAACGTATCTAGTATTGGTCTGGTTGTGATTTGACAATTATATGCGTTTTGATATTTAAGTACCAATGGTAAACGGTAATGTAAATCTGGGAAAAGTGGACCACAATCAACAATTTCAAAGTCGAGTAAACTTCCATTCAGTATAATAAAAATATTTGGTCTACATATCTGCAAAGTTTGTCTTAAAATACAATTTATTTTACCAGTGTCTTTATTTATTCTGTTCAATAGGGGTCAATGTAATGGCAGCCGCTTGTTATTGTTCATATCCCTACTTGTGTCTCCGTCTATTTGTAAAGCTTTAAAACATTTTGTATAGTCTTATTCGGAACAGTTCTGCTAATGAGGTTTCCAACTGGATAGAAATTATTTACAGTGATACATTTTTTCTATTTCTTTTTTTCAGGTATTCATCAATATTTGTATTTTAATAAACAGGGATGTAAATTGTCCTAAGCATAAGATAAGTTATTACTAATTTTAAGTCACAGTGCATAGTCATGTGATAGGGCTGAGATTGAAAATAGGACTTAACATGATTTTTAACGAAAGTATAACCGCTGATAACTTCAAAAAAGTCATGTAACTTAGTTTTTGTACAAAGAAATGAGTTATATTCAGAGATAACATCTTTAACCATTTCGCTGCTGGACTGTATAATATGCAAAATGTAAAATAGATTATTAATTTTACATATTTTAAAAAGAATTCCTCATGTGTAAAATGGTTTTTGACGTTTGTGAAGTTATTTTCCACATATGATGAATTATTTTCCACATTGTGAAATTCTTTTTCATATATATGAAATTATTGTTTACATATGTAAAAGTCATTTATTTTACACATATAGCAAAGTATTTCACATATGTGGAAAAGAATTCAACATATGTAGAATAAAGGCACACTTGATTAAACGGCTTGTAAGAAGTCGCCAATCGGCGTACATTAGTACATAAAGTAAGTTTGTCTATGGTGCCAATCGGAGTACACCAACAGCGAAAGGGTTAAACTGGATATTTTAATTTAGTTTGAAATGTGTCTCACTTTTACACATAAATGTATAATGTTGTTCATTGATCCGAGTAAGAGGATCAGCAGTTTAATAAAGCTTTAGCCTCAATATAACCAGCTGTGCCATCCCATAAGGCTTGATGCCGGAATAGCGTTTGATTGGCTGGTGTCATCGGCGCATGCGCATATTGATTTTGTCGGCGGGTATTTAAATAATTTCTTAGTTCAAAAATGACAGTTTATCTGGGGCTTTGAATTATACAACGATAAATATACTGTATGGAGTAAAATAATCTAGTATAGTTTGTTAACATTAAGTATATATTTACCGTGGTATTGAACATGCGGTTCTCATTCGTGTTTTTGGTGCTGTCTGCTGTTTCTGGCATTAAAGCTGGGACTCTGTAGGAGAAACTTTCAATTAAACCGGAATATTCAACCGTGAGTATCTTTTCATCAAAGTGGCTTGGCATGCACAGAATGTGTTTGTGTGTGTATCATATTATTAGTAAAATACAGTGTTTGTCAATATGCTAACATCCCTGTTTTATGTGTATCTAAAAAGTGCAAGATAAATACTCGCTCGAGATAAAGACGAACATAAGTAAATAAATCAATATTTAATTTTTACAACAAGATTTGCAGCGAATTCAAAGAAGCAATGCAAACCAAATCATGAAATATCGATAATACATTAAATGAGAAAACTATACAATGTATCCAAATATAAGGAAAACAAACGAAACATAACTCCAGGTATGTTTGGGTCTTAGATAAACACGGTTCTGACACAAGAATGATCCACACATCTTTCTCAACAGACTGGAATACCGCGGAAATTCTAATGTATATGCGCAAATATATCAGTCATCTGACATGGCATTCGACCTATACGACACGGGCTATGTTCACTTAAAGCTTTAAACTCTTACAATTTAATAACGATTTTTGCAGGTGGACAAAAATCAATTGGGTGAATCTCACGGAAAATGCGACACAATCCACTAACACCCTAAAAAGCGAACTATATTATTTAACATGAAATCTCCTTGTTTAGACCACTATTAATTTACCATTAGCCGTAATGTTAACGTTTGGCCCCACAACTCCCTCCCGATCTTTCGTTGAGCGAAACACCTGGCTCATACTTTAATAAGTCCTTTTGGAGTTCCCTCTAAAAATCTCTACCGGTGATGACTGATGAAATGTTTAGCTAGGTTTTCTGCATTGTGATAATGGTTGCCAAGCTACCTCAGAATGTAAGCAACAGCCAAAGCACCCCTCCTTTAAACGGTGCTAAATAAGCCAAATGTGACCTGTTCAGTCTATTCTATTACACTGGCCAAAAACCAGTAGTCATTTACATCACATCAATACCAAATACTCCACCAACACAACTTTCTAACAGCAGAACCAATAAAACAAGACCACACATAATTTGCATTAATAACTTTATTCTAGGCTAACAAAACGTAAGTTGATAATAGTGGTCTTACACCAACTATCAGTTTAACCTATGCTTACCGAATGTAACGATTCACATGTTTTGAAATAATGGGAGACTACTGTATTCTTCTTATAAACTAAATGTTCACAAGAGAATGTGCCCTTGATTTAATCGAAGCGAGCTGAGAAAATGGAGTTATCGCCCTTTTTCTGTCACAGTGTTGAATAGACAAGTAACACAAGCGAAAGCATTATACCGCCCTCATATTTTTTTACAGAAATAATGTCTTTGGCGAAAAAGGTGTATACAAAATATAATTTTTCTTTCATTCTCTATTTTTTATTGAAAAACTGAAAATTCATGAAAAAGACAAGCCAAGAATAAAACAATAAAACTAACGCGTTTCAAGTGGTTTAATTTTACCTCACTCTATACCTAGGCCCTACTCTTGTTTACCTCGTTTACAAGATATAATATTGAAACGAGGTGTGACAATTTATAAATACCCTACTATGTGCCTCTAAACATAACTTCAATGTGAATCTGGTGTTTAGCCTTCAACTGACAATTACGTTTTTTTTCAACCAACAACTTTATGGCATTTCTCAAAAACAAAATACAGATTATACCAGACACAATCTTTGTAAATCTCATTTTAACGAAAAATTAACTTTAGAACTGTGAACCACAAATATACATAAATCTGCATAAAATTTCACACCCTTGTGACGCGGATCTAAGGATACTCGACATTATAAACAAATTGTGAAAAAAAACTAGATTGAATTACACTAAACAATTGATCATGAAAGAGGTAAAACTGTCGTAAAATAGATCAGAAAAGCATTTTACCCATTTACTCTGCTTTCATTTTTCAGTGTACCGTACTTGGGAAAATGCCTTCTCCTCAGCTTTTTTTATACCTACAGAACTGATTTTTTTCACACTTCATCTTAACATATAAACATAGCATAGCTGTCATACAGATTTTTAATATCTTTTTTCGTTTCTTAGATAAAGTTATAAGAAGTTGAAATTTCACTATTTTGACTAATTTTTTTGATTTTTGACTTTTAACCCAATATTGCAAAATAACTAAGACAAACAGGAAAAAACTGAATGACTGTTTTTGGTTTCACATAATGTATTATACGTTGATGTAAGATTGAACAGTTGACGTAAATAGTGTAAAAGAAGTAGCGATTTGAAAAAGAGGCAGCAAAAACGTACTTTTTATGCAAAGTATTTTTTTCTGTAAGTTTTAGAAAATTATTATTATTATTATTGTTCTGCAGAGAAAGACAATTCAGAATATATATACATGTGTTGCAAAATTCACAGTAGTTTAGAAATAAAACGGCAAAACATAAAAACAGTCTGTAGGGGGTTAGAGTATCCTTAAAAGTTGATTATGAAAACATGACAAACTAGACTTTCACTTAGGATTTTCCACTTCTGGATTTAGCTTCTCGATAAGTCCAGAATTAGAAACAACTGATGAACAATCTTTGCACGCTTATTCCCAGATCACGAGTTTAAAAGGACCAGTTTCTCAAAGGGGTAAATACTTTAACCCAATGCTGAGCGCCACAGCAAAGGAACTTTGGGAGCTGCTTGATCTCATCAGACACCCATCCCTGGTTGCTTGATGTTTAACTGGTTATTTAGAACCAGCACTTGCTGGTATGGGTTAATATAGTATTTGTTTGGGATGAGTGTTAAGGGCATGTTAGCATCATATATGCTACCATTTAAGGAATTCACGGCAGTGTTCATGACGGGTCAAATATAGTGTTTCCTTGGGATGTTAGGAGTGGCGCCTTGTACCTTTACTGTTTAAGGAATTCACGGCAGTGTTCATGACGGGTCAAATACAGTGTTTACTTGGCGTGGATGTTAGGGATAGTGCAATGTGCCACCACTGTTAAAGGAGTTGTCAGCAGTGGGAAAACACCTCTCAGAACATGCAGAGAACTTTCATCTGTATAATCTTTTGATTGACAAAACATCGGTAAACTATTAAACTCAAGTGTCGTTATTTTAAAATCTTGATGAACCCTTGGTCTCAAAATGAACCAAATTGTTTTTATACCTTGGATACAATATAGGTACTCAAACAATAAGTGGGTGAAAAACGTAATTCGAAATTTTTTTATTAAAAACAGTTAAAATTTGAGCCTATAATTTAGTTTTGCCTTGATCATATCCAAGTGGCAAAACTGTAATTGCCTTTTTTTCTGGCAACTTTAAAGTTTGCACCATTTTAAAAATCACAATGCGATCTAATGAAAGATGCCTCATTTCAAAGAAGTTCATCCTTGATTTTTTCTTAACGTTTTCCGAAATTTATATTTAACATTTGTAGAAGAATTTCTAAGGTGAGATAGACAAAAAATCACTGGGATCGTTCTAATCAAATTTTTTTTTTAAAATGAGGCATCCTTTACTAGTCCAAGGACTATTTTACTCGGTCAACTCATTTATTGAGTCTTATTGTTATTGCACTACGAGAAATAAACCCCGAAATATGTCGTTGACACTTACTCATTTTGCAATATATTTCGAAATAATAATCGTATTTTCACTAAAGTCATAAATATATCATTCTGAGTATTCAAGCTTTCCAAAAATATATAGGCCTACATATATATGGTACACGTTTATACTCTTCTGCACAATGAACTAAATATAATAGGTCTTATGAAAATCGACCAAGAGACCCAGAAAGATCTTTAGGTACTGAGAATTGTCTTTAAGCAAACTATGAAAGTTGTGAATAATGCGAAGAAATAAGAAGCCATATAATAATATACCTGATGTTGTCAACAGCGCCAAGCAGAGTTTGATGGCAAGCATGGTTATTTCTTCTCCTACAATCCCTGTCTTCAGTTTTGGTGAATGTGCTAAGTTGTATACATGTATATAAAGTTAAATACGCACTGGTGAAGTCAACCCACGCTGGTGTTAAGGGTTATAAGCACTTAACTGTAATTGCCAACAAGTATCCACTAATTGGAATCGTCCATGTCTACTAGTCGCTCAATTAGAAATGCCCTATTTTGTGAATTACGCTGACATTTGAAATACAAATAAGGAATATGCATGTATACGTCATAATGTTTCCGCTGAAAGTTTTAGGACTGCTACAGTTAACAAGGCTATTAGTATTCCCATTGCAAAGCTATGAGGCCGTGTGTTAGTGGTAAACATGTGTTATTATACTAATCATACTTCGATGTACCGTTCACAGGATAGAATCCGTCTGTCGACTACCAGGCATATGAGTGAGACACACGATGTGACTTGAGCAATCGCTGTAGTGGTTTTTAGGAGGTTTCCTCTAGGGTTTTCGTCTTTTAAAGACAATGAACAATTTGGAATGGACAATCCGTCACTATATAATCGAAATACCAAACAAATCAACATAACACCTTGAATTTCAACGTTTAAGCCCAATAAGAAAAGAAACAAAAATATATTTCAGACACACCACCAATCTTTCTGAGAACACGGACTTTTTGTGGGTTAGCGGATGTTGTTCTCCACATCGCAAGGGGTGGGAAGACCCTCTTTCCTACAGTGATATTTTCAAAGCGCCATCAATCTCGAATAACAAATCTTGTTTTTTGTCGTGATTTGTAATTGGAATAACGAATCCGTTTATTGTTGTTATTCGTGATTCGAATAACCAGTAGCGAATAACGAATCCGGCGCTTACTTTCGACCGCCAAATCCTGTTTGAAATGGCCATGCCGACTAATTGTTTGGGAAGTATCTCGGAGTAGGCAAGTCTCGCCACAACAGATGTGTTGGAGACGAGCAAAGATTATAAATACAGTGATAACAATGAGCTGGCTCAAGAGCGTGTATAAACTACCTGCATGTTTCAGGTACACATGTTTGTATGTGTATCTTATATAAATTTCACACTGCTAATTTTGTGTCTTTCTCGCAGATTCCCCCTACATCCTTACATATCTACAAACTATTAGAATTTATTTTTCTTCATCATTATCTCCATTTTATCCCATTATGGTGCCGGCCAGATTATTTCTCTCTTACTCCAGACAGTATATTACTTAGGTAGTTACTTTGGAACTTAATCCTCTTATCTATGGTTATGGTCCACACTGTTCAACAGAACATTATACCTTGTTTACTTAACTACTTGATCAATTTTATACCTGATGAAGATACAGGCATAAGTATCAAAACGTTGTGTTCTATCACAAAACAATAAGTGGTTATCCAGAAATTGTATAATTGTGTTACTCCACTTCTAAATGTCGTTTAAAACTTATATGTCGCATGTTGATCAAGCGATTTGTTTATGTTGTTCGGTTTTTATGATCAAATGCGAAGCTGGATATGAGCCAGGACAGATTAATAAAATAAGGGAAGTATTTTATATAACAAGTTATCTGTCTGTCAAAACTGCAACAATAAATTCACAATGAAGCCATACATTTATTTTTATGTTTAAATTTATATTATAGCTTGTCAAACCTATATCTAGTTTACATTGATCTAACAAAAATTAGCTTCTGTCTACCAAGTGTCTGTAGTGAAACATATACTTAAATAAACAGATGGCCGGCCTCAAAGACGAAAGTTGTCGGAAATGGCTTTATAATTCGACATGATGGTGATCTATGAACTATTTCTATGTAAGGTCACAGAGCGAATTCCATAGATAAAAGCCAATAAAGTCCATAACACAATGATTTTTCTGTCTAGTCTGAGAGACTTATTAGAGAGCAAAATAGCAAAAGTCGTCTCTGGCTATTGATGATCGTTAAATCAGAGCAGAATAATCCACCATAGCGGTCTCCTTCTAAGATCAGTTGGAAAAGATTATTGGATATAAAATCGTCAGAATCGTCAATTAGAGCTACCATCTCTGGAAGATAACGACTCCGTCCGTCATCACACAGGTCGGCCGAATCCTACTCTTTCTCTAACTCCTTCCTGTATGTTTATTTGTTTGATTGGAATCTAACGTCGTACTCAAGGGTATTTCACTTATATGACGAATGATTGTGCACTGACCACTGTTCCTTGTCTAAGTACATAGAAAGTCGTGCGGAAACCTCGTTAAAAAACTCGTACGAGTACCAGAACCAAAACGTGCCACTCAATACCTGATTGTTGAAAGGCGAGCTAGAACCTATGGACGGTACATCGAAATGGGATACGTAACCACCAAGACACGACTGTGGGCCCCTGCTTTATGGAACAAGCATATTAGATGCAGAGTTCTGTATCTCTGATCGTCAATCATATCATGTAGCCTAGATACAGAGTATGAGCACTCATGTATGTGTTCCATAAACTACTGCCCATTACGTTTTGTAACCTGAACGGTGTGGTACTTTTTTGACCTTAAATAGTCCAGCAGACGCGTTTTAAAAAGTGGAACATCACTGTCCAAGTACACGTCTTCCAAAATGCATCATGTTACTTGACATTCCACTGTAGGGCAATTAGCCATGTACAATTTTCAAATATGTCTTGGACAAATTTTCAAAGGTCAGTATAAAAATTGAGCGTAAACACGTCCAGCGCAAGTTATGAGTTATTATTTAAACATAATTCAATACAATGTAAGACGACCGACAAAATAACTATACAGAAAATATTAAGTCAATTTTACGTAAAGTAAAATGATATTTTGCCATTATTTTTTAATAATGGCTGCACATGTAAGTTCACAATGTTTAGCAGGTTCTGGCATTAACGGTTGCATGTGTGCTTACTATCCTACTTCTATGTACCTTTCACGGGATCGAGTCCGTTTGTCGAATATGAGGTATATGAGTGAGTCACATGATATCTCCTTCTTCTATAATGGTAAGCCAGCCACCATCACCACTGCCTAATAAAAAAACCTCCTGATGACGACTATCTGCGGCAGGTCGACAACGCGCATTGAATTGTATGTATTGCTTTCCGGTCGATTTGTTTTCTTTTTTTTAATATAAACTGCCAAGGATGCAGCTGACGTAGCTGAAATACCGTTAAATGCGGCGTTAAACACTAATCAATCAACACACAGTTGAATAAACTTACATGCGTAGTTTAAAATTGATTTGTAATCTGATGCTATCTAATAAACAGATTAATCTTATAAACAACCTATTTACTTAAATGCACAAGATGCAAATACGATGCTTTGGTTTAACTTCTCGGCGCACATCGTTCTTAATAAATGTGTAGGCAAAGCCTTCCCCATACTTCAACCCAATGGGTAACATCAGTAACAACAATGTGTCAAATCAGTGAAATGACCTAGGGTAACAAACTTTAAACAAATAACTAAGACTAGGTGTTCATACATATCTGAGACACGCTCTGCAGTGTTATATTACATGGGAGGCTTTATCTGTATATTTACAGGAGTGCTTCTCTTAGATGTTTGGCGTGGGTGAGAACTATCTATATGCAGATCTATGATACAAACCTGTCTGGGTTTTGTTTTTTGATGTCGGTCTCCTGGAATGCCATTTTAACTAAGTAGGTTACGTTCCCTTGATATCTGTTCTGCTATTTCAATTCTTCAAACGCTGATTTTTTTATGAATGATATGTAGTCGTATCATAGTCCGTCAACAGTTACCTCTTGAAAACGTTTCCAATGACTGGTCCATGCTTGTAGTCTTTATTAATTATTTTTTTAAATTTTATTGCTTTTTGGTTGATTGATTGGTTGTGTCCTTTTTATCAACTGGATTAAACCCTAATAACATCAGCATCCAGGAGGAACAGCTGTGAACTATAAACACGTATACTCGTGAGAGTAGTCTAGTCCACGGTCACAGAGAATGAGCAAGGCTTTCAGAAAAACACTTACCCCTGTCCTTTTCAGTTAATTATTTTCACTGTTATATAAATAACCTATTTACTACACTATATTTTATTTATTATTATAACTTTTGATCTTATATTACTCTCACTAGATTTGAGCAAAGAATGACATATATTAAATATATTAAAATTGTGATTCGCTTTATAACGTGTGTCGGTATACGACAGGATTTAGCATAAACCAGTTATTGCCAACTCAGTGTGTTTTTGCCGTTACCTCTAGCATACATGTATATCAGTTATCCGATGGTTTTTTATGCGACCAGTTATTATTAATGAAATTCTTGTTTTACGACTGACCTTTCCGTGTCTTCTTTGTCCTTTACTTGTTGTCACGGACATATTTTTACCAGTTATATACTCAGTCAAAAAAGAATCTTCACACTCATAATACAATTTCTAAATATTTTCCTGAAACTCAATACAAGAGATATTATTAGAGGTAACTACATTGTCAAAGACAGCATGACACACAGCAACTCCGACGTGCACAAGCATGCAATTCGCGCGAGCATACATCAAGGATAAAGCATGTTTCCTTGTGTTCTTAGTTACGTGACCTTATGAGACACGTGCAATTGAGTTCACTATCACAGTAGAGCGGCATCTCGGGGAAAACAAGTTCTTACAGTAAATTAGCCGTTGACTTGCAATGCCACGACTGTCAAACATTTAGCGTGAACGTGCCATTGGCATGCTGAATATAGGAACGTCGGCCACTGGCGTTTCCAGGGTTATGGGATGTAGTCGACGAATTATCGATGATCTTCGGACACGTCTCCAACAAACCGGCACCTCAGCAGACCGACCTCGTTCGGGTAGACCACGTGTGACGACACATGTAGAACACCGACAAATTGTCTTACATCATTTGCGTAATCGATTTCTTACTGCAACATCCACTAGGAATGAATTGTTTGGAGGGCGTGTGACTGTCCAGACCATACGTAATCGCCTGCGCACTGCTCACCTCCATGCACGCCGGCCATATTATGGAGCAATTTTAACCCAGTTACACCAAAGCCATCTGAGATTCGCCGTGATTGGAATAGGTATGTTTTATGACGGATCCATATTCACTTTGCACCTCGCCGATGGGAGAGTTAGAGTTTGAGGAGACGCGGTGAACGCTTGTTTGTTTGTTTGTTGGTTTGTTTGATTGGTGTTTAACGTCGTACTCAAGGGTATTTCACTTATATGATGACGGATGCTCATTCCAGAGCTGTTGCCATTCATGGCAGCTCGTGGCCCTTGGTCTGACATACCAGCAAAAATAATGTGTCAATAATAATTCAGACTGTCGGATTCTATTGAAGAGTTGGATTGTTTGCTTTTGTTAGTTTGTATTTGGGTGTATTGTTCTTACATGCAATATGGCCGCGGATTGACATTTCTCACTTGTTTTCATTTAAATAAGGTGGTTAGCCGTGTTGATACCGTACCTTGGAAAAACATCTCCAGGATCGATAGCTGGATTCGCCTCCTACGACTCCCTTACAGCTCCCTTGAAACTGTGCGCAATACATCTCTAAGCCACATTCATGACCCTGTTATCTGTTGAATCGACAATATTTTGTTTGTTTGTTTGATTGGGGTTTAACGTCGTACTCAAGGGTAGTTCACTTATATGACGACGGATTGTCCACTTCACACTGTACACTGCCTTATTACGGTGGAAAACCG